>PVHY01033683.1:0-10966 GCA_004024945.1 Uropsilus gracilis
CCCCCCCCCCTCCCCTTCCCTTCGCAGGGCCGGGCTGAGCCACCAGCGGCCGCCTGTGCTCAGGGAGGACCTCGGCTCCTGCTGGCCACGAGCGCCCGGTCCTGCTCTCTGTCCTGCCTGTCCATCCCTTTCCCGCTGCTCCCGGGGGTGCCCCGCCCTCCTCTTCCACAGAGTGCTCTTTCTGAGCGCCCGCTCTGTGCCAGAGCCATGGTGCCTCCCGCCCCGGCAGAGCTGGGGAAGGCAGTGCCAAGCCCTGGAACCCCCAGCCCAGAGCGGCCGTGACGAGGGGCGGGGTGCTTCCGGGGGGCCAGGGAGCGTCCGGTTTTTAGAATGGAGAGTACTTAAAATCCAGGTCGGAGCACGTGCCACGTGAACGCCAGCCTCTTACCCACCTGGGGGGCGCGTGACTCAGTGGCACTGTGCACACGCGTGCCTGTGCACCTCCCCCTGCCCCCCAACTGGAACTGGGTCCCCACAGACCAGTAGCTTCCGGCCCCCTCGCCTTCCCTGCCCGGCGCCCCGTTCTCCCGTCAGGGGCCTTGACTCCTCGGGCCCCTCGCAGAAGCGGGGTCCTGCGCGCCCGCCCCTCTGTGCCTGGTTCCTGGGCCACTGTCCCTCAGGGGCCGACATGAGCATCCGCTTTGCCCTCCTTTCTCGGACTGTCCACCCTGGGGGGGTCCTGCGGCCTTTCCGTCCTCACCAGCGGCCCCGGGCCTTCGGCCACTGTGAACCACTGCGTGGAGGCGGCTGCCCGGGCCACCCTCTGCCAGCTGCTTTCAGTTCTGGGCCCCTGGAGAACGGGTGGGTGGGTGGTGACCCCACTTGTCGTCACCGTTGGGCGCTCTCAGGCTGTCTCCATTCTCGGGTGGGGGCTTCCCCGTGGGAGGAGCCCGAGCAGCAGCTGAAGCGTGCGAGGGGCCGAGAAACGGCGGGGTCATCCCAGCGCCTCCCGGGCAGCAGGTGAGCGGCCGCAGCCATGAGCTCCGGGCCTGGAAGCCCGGGACGTCCTCTGCCCAGCGCGGCCGAGATGCTCCGGACGCCCCTCAGCCCACCCACATGTTCGAGTCCGCCCCGCCCCACCCCTCCATGTGCGCCCCTCGCTCCCCACGGCCCTCCACGAGGCAGGCGGCCTCCCCACCACCACCTCGGCCCTGAGCCTCAGCTCTGGTGTCCCTCGCCTGGGCTCCTGTGGTGCGGGCAGGGCCAGGCCGGACAGGCCAGGGCCGGGGCTGGGAGGCAGCAAAGCCCCCGGGAATTGCCCCGCTCCTTCTCCGGGCTCCTGCGTCCCCTCTGCGTCCTCCTCCTGCGCCTTCCTCCTCCCCGAGGGTGACGCCCCCTCTGACCGCCTCCCTCCTGGGCCCAGGTGTGGCCACTCAGGCGTGCGCACGCCCATGGGGCCGCTCTCACAGGGAGGGCGTCTCACTGCAGCTGCTGGTCGCAGAGGCCGATGCCAGAGAAAGCCCCACCGGCCCGCCCACCCTGCAGCCCCCCTGCGGCGTCCTCTCCGGCCCCGCCACCTCTCAGGCCCTTGGCTCTGCTGCGCCTCTACACAGGCCTGAGCTCCCCGCCTCTCGCTGTCCTCTGCTAGCCAGCCTGGTCCAGGCCAGCGGCTGGCGCGTCTCCGGTCGCGCGCCCAGTGCCGCCGACCCAGCTTTTGCAGTCCCGCGTCCACGGCCAGCTGCCCTTCTGGAAGGCCCCGTGGACATCTCCAGCACGACACCCCCCAGGCTGACTGGGCATCCCATCAGCCCCACTGCCTCTTGCTCCTCGCATGTCCGCCAGTGTCCGGCGCTTGGTACCAGACGTGAGATCCCTGACTTTTATTTTTATTCTGTGATTTCCATGCAGTATCGGTCACGTGTGTGTGGTTGTCATTCCCTTAGCTGCGGCCCTCCCTTCCGCGTTGTATCCCCTGTCCCCCCCTCCTCCCTTTCCCCCCTCCAGTCACTCCAGCTCCTCTCACTGCAGGCCGTTGCTCCCTGCCTGGCCCACTGGTCTGTCTCTTTCTGGAACTCTGTCCTTTCTCCTGGGTGGACGTGCCCTCCTGGACAGCAGAGACCAGGCTGCTCGGGTCTCCAGGGGTGACCGAGGCGGACGGTCAGGCCGAGCCCATCAGGAACTTGTCGTAGGCCAGATGCGTGGTGGCTTCTCCAGCCTCCTTTCTGGTGTCTGTCCCGTGGTGCTGGTTCTGTACCATACAGTTCTGACATCTGGGTTTGGGAGCCCAGCTCCCAGCCGCTGGCGGTAGAGACGTTCCCTGCTGGGGACAGACTTCCCCGGGTGGTGGGCCCAGCTCTCCTCTTCTCTCAGGTTAGCAGCTCTGCCGTGGGGCCGTAGCCACATCCCTGTGGCTTTCTTCCCCCATTGACTGGTAAAGGAGGGGGCCTCGTTCACGTTACACGTAACTGTGGACCAGGGGTTTGGTTCCCCCAGCCCCGGAGATGATGCAGGTATAGAAATCTGTGACAGGTGACCTCAATCGTTGGCCGTAAGACCCCTGACGTTTTGTCTTCTCTTGCTGTTCTTCAATCGTGGGTCACATGAAGCTCAACAAACGCACAGGCCCTTGGCCAAGCGTGATGAAGGAGACGAAAATGAACCCTGCCCTTTGAACCCACCCCAGGGCCTTTGCACGGCCGTTTCCTCCCCCCAAAACCCTCTTCCTACGCTTTGCGTAGCTGGTTACGGGTCTCAAATGTCACCTCCCCGGAGAGGCCGCCCCTGCTCGCCCCGCAGGGCCCCATTGTGGCATTCCTGTGTGTTTCCTTCCTCCTCCTTATCTTAGGCTGAGATTATATTCTTTGCTTTTCTGCTTACTTGCATATAACTTGCTTCCCAAGTCAGAAGGGCTCCGGGAGGGCAGGGACCATGCTTGTCCTGTGCAAAGCTGCGTCCTTACTCCCCTGTTCAGCAGCTCACCTTCAGGCAGCAGCCGCCGATGAACTGCGACAGCAACGAACCCATCAGACTCGGTTCCGCGTGTGGGGAAACCTAACCTAGACGCCTGACAGCTCATGAAAATGAAAGCTCTTGTCAGAGCCGGAGCCACACGGCACCTCCCTGCGGGGGGCGGGGGGGGCTGCAGGCCGTGACACGTGGCAGTGTGAGCGGAGCAGGATGAGGACACAGAGGCCCAGGCCCCAAAGGGGAGGGAGAGACTGGACTCAGAGGTCAGGGAGGCGTCCTACCCACAGGTCTCCCCCGCCCACCCCTCCCCCTTTGGGGCTTGCCCGCTGTTGGGGGCCAAGGGGCTGGGGCTGGGGGGGCAGCTGGGAGACACTGGCCGGAGACAGCTGGCTCCGGGGCCCTTCTTGCTCGCCGCTGGGTCTCAGGTCAGCCCCAGTGGCCGAGGCACGGGCCGCACGGGCCCTGTGCCCTGCCTCCTCTGTCCTGACTTCCCTCTGTCCCCTTCTGCCCCCCCCCCCGTCTGCAGCCCTGCTGCTCAGAGCACCACACGCTGACCGGCAGCACGCCAGGTCCCACAGGGACCCCCGAGTGGCTGCAGTTTGACCTCTGACCTGTGTACATCAGCCATCCGGTCTGCGCTGGGCACCCCCCATGCCCTCGGTTCAGGGGGTGCTGGGAAGGAAGCTCCCGGGCTCCCCGACCGGAAAAAGACCCTGCGCCATCTTCTCCACCCCCGCGGTGGTGTCTCCGGCACTCGGCGGGTGTTTCCACCTCGCGGCCTGAACAGAGAACGGGGTCGAAGGGCCTCGGGCGGCCCCAGCCCACTGGGCTGCAGGGGCTCAAGGCTGGGCTCCGGGAGGGCTGTGTGCGGGAGAGCTGGGCTGCCAGGGAGGCGCCAAGGAGAAGGTGAGGCGCACGGGACGTGCGGGAGGGGGAGGGCACGTGTCGAGGGGCCAGCAGCGCCCGGAGGCTGGTTATACAGCCTGGCACGGAGACTCCCAGTCAGTCCCATGGGAGCCGAGAGCTAAGGAGCCGCCCCGGCCGGGGGGAGGGACGCCGGTGCCGTGGCTGTGCTGCGGGTAGAAAGCCTCGGCCGTGCGGAGCTCCCCCTGCTGGTCGGGGGGGAGACAGCGTGTGGAGGAGCCGTCGCTTGCAGCTTGGAGGCAAAGCTAGGGTCTCCCGAGGCCTCATCTCAGCCATCCCCAGGCAGCGCGTGGCTTCTGCCCGTGCCATCCGCGGCAGCCAGGGCCCAGCTCCCCTCCGAATTTACAAGGGTTTTAGGTCATGGGGCCAGACGCAGACTCGCGGCAGAGGACCCTCAGGGCTGGGGTGACGCAGGGTGTCAGCCTGAACTGGGTCACCTCCGGTTCTGGGGGCCAGGGGCTGTGCTGGCCCCTCCCTGGTGGGCAGTCCCCCTCCTTTGCCATCCTTATCCCTCCCCTGCCTCCTGTGGGAGCACCGGCCACGCTGGCGTGGGCCATGAGCCTTCACCCTATGCCGCGTCCACGTGGCCAGGCGGCCTCTGAGGCTGCACGGGCCCTTCCGGCCTGAGTCCGGGGCATGGACGGAGTCCCGGACGCCCCTGCTCCCCTGCAGACTGGGCCGCTGGGCACCTGGCCTCTGAGCAATGCCCCCAGGCTGGAAACAGCCATGGAAGGCGCCCCCCCCACCCCCTGGATGTGACTTCCGCCTCCAGGAGCCGCATGGCTGAGGAGGCTGACAGACGAGACTGGCCAACACTGACCTTCAGGTGCCACCAGGGACTGTGCCCCCCCCAACCCCTCCATCAGGTGCGGCCTGCACGTCCCGCCTGTGGGGAAGTGCCGGGCACAGAGACCTGTGCAAAGACAGGCCCCTAAATGGGAGACCGAGTGAACTTCAGCAATAAAGTCAAGTTCCCGGGAGCCTGGAGGGCACAGAAGCGCCTGGAAAGGGTGTTTGGGCCGAGGCGGGGGCTGGGGAGCCGCGGGAGCGGGCTCTGGCCAGGGTCAGGCGTCCAGCAGCAGGGAGCCTGCAGGCAGGGGCACATTGTGAGCCGAGAGCCAGTGCCCCTGGGGGCGGAGAGACCCTCGGGCTCTTCAAGCCCAGGTGGGGACCCACAAGCCCCCCGCTCCCGAGGTGGGCAGTTCTGAGAGTGGACAAAGCGGGATGGCCGTAGCCGGAGGGGAGGGCCGTCTGGGACTGGGGTCCCAGGAGGCACGAGGCCGGAGGTGCAGAGTGCCCTGGGAACCCAGGTGGGGAACAGGTGACACGTGAGCCATCAGGGTGTGTGGCAAGGAGCTGGTGGAGGCGGGTTTCAAGTCGGAGCGGGTGTAGACCCAGGAGGCAGAGGCTGGGAGGGGAGGTGGGGGTTGGGTCCATCTTCCTCTGCAGGGTGGGGCACTGTGGACAGGGGCCCTGTGGCCCTGGGCAAACCTGAGGCCGCACAGCCGGGTTTCGCTGGTCAGCCGCTGGCCATCGTCGTGGTCATACGGGTCCCACTGCTGGTGCGGCAGCTTTCCCACCCGCCCTCCTCTGTCGTCTCCATGACGACCTCTAACGCGGCCTTTTGCTCAGGTTTGGGGCTCAGGCCCCTTGACCCCCTTCTCAGAGACCGAGGACCCCAAAAGAGGCTTCTGTGCGAGCTGTGGGTCCGCGCTTACCAGGCAGGACAGTAACACGCAGCAATTTAAGGTGTTTCCACTGACTGAAAACGACTCCGCCTGTTGGCGCCAGGAGGGTTTTCGATGAAGGAGGATCGTCTCCTCGGGAAGGAGGGAGGGAAGCCTCCTCGCCGCACGTTTGCAGCTCTTGGTCCCGCTGGGCTGGGAGGACGGTGGCCGCAGGTGGTCGGGTTCCGTGAAGAGCCGGACTCCCCCAGAGAGGTCACCGGAAAAAGGTCAAACCCCAGCGGTCCTCAGACCACACCTGGGGAGCTGCTGTCATAGAAGGAGGCTATGCACCCCCTTTTCTAGCTGGAGAAACTGAGGCACCAGCGCAGAGGACCAGCTGTGGCCTGGGCCTCTCTCTTCCCGTTGTGACCCGTTGCCCCAACCGAGCGTCCTTCCTGGAGGCCTGTCCCTCCCCCCGCCGCCCGAGCTGGGCTGGTCGGGTTGGTGCACCGGGTCCGGGGAGGAAGTGGGCCTGGGCGGCCCTGGGGAACTGGGTGATAAGCTGCGGCCACCCCTGGCAGCGGGGCCGGCCGCCTGGTGTAACACCCACGGCGTCAGCCCGAGAGAGGTGATAGCGCGGGCCCGGCGCCCCCGGCCTCAGCCTGGGAGGAACCCTGTTCCCAGAAGTCTGTCCCTGGACACGCCGCCGGCCCTCGGGGTTCATTTCCTGGTTAAACAAACATCTCAGCTAAATGGGCCGCAGGCAACGCCCGGAGCCGCCTCGGAGGGAGAGAGCGCCCGGGCCGCCGGGCCCCTCCTGTGCAGCTGGTGAAGACGCATCCATCATCGCTGGGGTCTCTGTGGCAGGCCGGCCCCTCGTGGCCCGCCCCGAGTCTGCCCGTCTGGCATGAGGGGCTGAGAGGGACGTGCGGAGTGGCCGGCGCCTGGCCCGGCCGCTTCGCGAGTCTAACAATGGTGCTGACGGCAGCGCCCCGCGTCTGGCTGGGGTGTGACCCTCTGCCGCCTCATCGCCTCGTCTGTCCCCGCCGGGTGGGGAGACCGTCCCTCCTTCCAGATGAGGAAACCGAGGCACCAACGAGGAGTTTGGCCTGGTGGGATGCGCACCCGCGTCCAGGGGCTTCTTTCCTCTATGCCAGGCAGGCATTGCCCCGAGGGCCCAGCTCAGGAGTGCCAAGGACAGTGCTCCTGCCTGCCTGCCCACCTGGCCAGCGCGTATGACTCCCACCGCTGGCTTCGAGTGCAGGTGGAGGTCAGAGACCTCCCAGCCTGGAAGTTCCGCCCTCTCTGGCGAGCAGAGATGCCACCTGCCAGGTTCTCCTCTGTGCCAGCCACTCTGCTCAGAGCCTGGAACTCAAGAGATCCCCAGCCTCTGCCTCCCAGGTAGCTGGGATTACAGGCGCCCATCACCATGCCCGGTTGCTTTTTCGCAACCAGGTCTCGCTGTGTTGCCCGGGGAAGTCTCGAACCCGCGAACTCAGGCGATCCCTGGCCTCTTGCTTTGTCGCTGCGACGTCGCAGCTTGACCACCAAGGCTCAAGGCGACTGAGGCCTGTCCAGGCAGGAGGCACCTCCCATCACAGCAGCTTTGCTCCTGGGAAGCCTGGCCCCCGTGGGAGGGCAGGAGGTCAGCGAGGCTGCCGACCTCTGCTGGCCTCTCGAGCCTTCCCTCTCTTGGACGCTGTGACGCGGGCTGAGCCCGGGCCCAGCCTGCTCTGCTAGGCTGGCCTCAGCGGAACTGAACCTCCAAAAACACTGCTTCCTCCCTGGGAACTATTAGGGACAGACAAGCTGGGGGAGGGAACTCCGTGGAGCACCTACTATGTGCCAGGCACCCTATCTCGTTCTGTTAGTTTGTTCACACATGTATTAAGCGCCTTCTGTATGCAAGGTTCATTTCCAGCCCTGCGACTGCTCTTAAGAAAAGCCCGAGGAGGTCAGGGGTGAGAGCGGTGGGCCCCAGCGGGGTGAGACTGTCGTCACCACGGACCAGCCTGCCCCCAGCCCCCCGCCAGCGCCCAGCCCACCCTCTGTTCCCTCAGCTCCCATAACCTCCTTGCTCTTTGGGTCCCACCCCGTTTCTGAGATCCAGGAGGTTTGGGGCCGCAGAGGAAGGGCCTCAGCACCCCCTCCTCCCTCCTGCGGGTGGAACCCAGGCTCCCAGTGCAGGAGCTGGGGGTTCAAGGGCTCCCCGCCAGAGGTCAGGCTCAGGGTTCCTCACCAAGCAGGCGCGTTCCCTCCCCACTGACGCCATCTTCAAGTCAGTGGACAAAAGTGAGCCTACTGTGTGCCAGGCACTGGTCACACAGAGGTGGAATTTAGGACCCCTGCCTTCTGGGGACAGAATTGGCGCCCTGAGATGGGGGGGCCCCAAAGGGGGAGGCTTCACCCCACGGGTCCAGGGAGGGAGGTCAGGGCAGCTCCGCAGAGGAGGCGTGGAGGGTGGTGGGGACGGGAGAGGCCGGGGGGTTGCAGCACAGCAAAGGCTGGGAAGAGGAGCGTGCCCCCTACTTTCAGAGCCCCCAGCTTGTTCGGGATTTCTGGGGAGACACAGGCCCCCCAGGATCGAAGCCTCTTAGGGAGCGCAGCCTCCAGGGTGAGCGCGGTGCCCACCTGTCGTCCAGCCACCTCCCTGGCGAGGCGCCGCTGCACTCCACCTTTCCCATGGAGGCCGGCGTGTGTGGAACTGGGGGTCACGCAGGCAGTGGGTGTTGGCCTCTGGGGTCCCCCTGCGGCCACCTCCGTGAGCTGCCCCGCTGATGCCCTGTCTTCCTCCCCCAGGTGGAAGGACAGTCCCGAGCCCACGTCATCGCCCAGGAACTGCTGGCCTCAGAGAAAGCGTGAGTCCCCAGGCGGCCGCCCGTGGCCTCGGGCTTGGAGCCGCACGTCAGCCCTCCCCGGCCGGCCCAGCATGGGAGGCCATGCCCACTCACCCTTCTCTCCCTCCGCAGATACGTGGAGACGCTGCAGCACCTGCATCTGGTGAGTGAACCGTCTCGGGTGTCTGGAGCTGAGTGCGCGCCCGGCAGCCCGACAGGCAGGGCCTGGGAAGGCAGGGGGGAGGCAGGGCGGGCTCCGTGAGTAGAGACCCAGCGAGGCTCTTGGGAGAAGGCTGGGTTCGGAGCTTGTGAGCCGTGGGCCCCTTGCCCCCGGGGGTGTGCCTCTCTGCCCAGTGGGGGACCCGGGGACATGACAGCGCTTCCGGGGGGATGCGCGGGATGCCCTGGGCCCTCCTGTTGGGGGTGCGCACACTGTGCGGCTAGATCCACGTGCAGCGGGAGTATTTGCACGCCAGATGGCTTCCTCAGTCCCAGCAACTGAGGGACTGAGGGAGTTGGGGCAGCAACACCTGGGCCCGCAGGGGGGAGCTGCTTTCCAAAGGAAAGGGGCCCCCACTTGGGCCCAGGTTGTCAGGACCCGGACGTCGGGCCTGCCACTCCCCACAGCCCTCAGTCTGTTCGGAAAGTCTCTTTGCAGGGAGTCCCGTTCGGTGCAGCAACCCGTCTCCGCACACTTGGTGTGTGGCAGCGTGGGGTGGATGGGTCAGGCAGCACCTTTCCCCGGGAAGGATCTGACGGAGCAGGGGGCAGATGAGTGAGTGAGATGTTATCTGCATCACTGGCCACTCAGGGAGTCCAGGCCGGCTTCCCCGAGGAGGTGGTGCTCTTCAGGCTGACTCAGGAGAGGTGTGAGGGGAGAGGGTGCAGCAGACGGGGCAGAGAGGGACGCAGGGTACCCCCTGTACCTCCTCCACTCTCAGGTGTCCGCTCTGGGTCGAGCTGCTGCGTCTACACCACGTTAGGCTGGGTCTCTCCGAGATGGTCAGAGCTGGGAGTGGGGGGCGTTTCGGCAGCCATGTGGAGCCTGGGGAGCCACAACCAGGGTCTCACAGAGAGTGGGCACGGCCCCCCTGGGCACCCTGGCTCCCAGGTGCCTCACGGCAGGAGGGGCTGCAGGGCCCCTGGTGCCCAGCCAGGCCTCCTGCTGGAGGTCCCTGTCAGTGATGTCAGCCCTGTGTCATGTGCGCAACCTCCCCTCCCCCCAGGGCTGTCTGGTCTGCATGGCCCACTCCTCCTTCCGCCCGGCAGGATGAGCGCTTCCTGTGCGGTATCTCCAAGGCCCCCAGGTCTGAGCTCCACGCCCCCGACACACCCAGACGGTCCACCGAGCCAGGGCAGGAAGAATCGCTCCTTTTCTTCTTCTGGCTTCTGAGCTGGCAACCTGACAGGGGGCTGGGCTTCGGCGTTATGGCTCCGTTAAGGGGGTTTGACCCGGGAAACTGCCATCTGTGTTTGCACTGCTTCCTGCCGCTTGGAAAGAGGCTGGCGACGCTGGTAACCCACGATCGTATCCTGCGGGGGGGAAGAGGGGCCCGTAAAGGCCGCAGCTCGTGAGTTATGGGAAACTGCGGTCCGGAGCGCCGTGTATGACACCGGTGCTGGCGGGCATTGAGGTGGACCAAGTGCCGCCATCGGCCTGCCCGGCTGGCAACACGAGCACGTTCCCAGGCAGGCCTGAGGGTATTCGCCCCACTCCCAGCCCGCGTGCAGCCCTGGTGGCTTCCCTCGGTGGCTTCTCCCTCAAAACTCCCCCTGGAGAAAGGCGACACTTTCCAGCCTGGTGAGCTGCCCGGGGATACATGCAGCCTCCAGCGGGATGTGGCCTTGACCCCTCTGCTGGCTGGGGGCTGGGGGGAGGGGAGTGAGGGTGGCTCTGACCTTCTGTGTTTGGGATTTCGTTCTGTCCTGCTCAAATGCTGCCGAACTCCTGGGCCTCTCGAATCGAGCCCTCGCGGTCAAGGTCCTGTCTCTCTGTCGCCTCTTGACTGAGAATGGATTTTGTGCTTTCTAAAGGCTGGAGATCAAAGGCGAATAAGGAGTCTGTGGCTGAGGTTGTTGTGGTTCTCAGCACCCAAGACGCGTAGTAGCTGACCCTTTACGGTAAAGGTTTCCGGATGTCCATCCTGCCTGGGCTGCGGCCGTGAACACGTGTCTCTATCTGCCCACGACCCGTCCAGCCAGACTCGGGCCCCTTTCATCTGTCCATCCCTAAGGGCCCTTCCCTCAGTCCCCAGCGCTAAGTCCCCTGCGGTTTCCGCTTCGGTCTGTGGATCATTGTAAGTCGCTTCATTGCCAGGCATTTGGGGCTCCCCACCTCTTCTGCCACTGGTTTCTAGCGTCACGCCGCCGCGGCCGGCACAGAGGCCTGGTGTGGTGGTGGCGCTTTGAGTGTGCGGCGACCTGCCTGCTGACCCAGCCGACCCCGGGGAATGGGCTGCAGAGACCGGGTTTTCCGCCTTGGTCAGCGGGTGCCCGTCCTGCTGCACCGACCGAGGGTCCCGTGGGGCTGGTGCCTGGTACGTGAGGTCAGGGCTGCACTGTCATCTGCGTTCAGCCTTTCAGCTCCCGGAGTGTGAGCTCCCAGGTTTGTGCATGTGTCGGTGGCCTTGA
>PVHY01033684.1:0-10965 GCA_004024945.1 Uropsilus gracilis
CGCTTTTGGGCTTTGGGGCCTGACGACCGTGAGACGCCACGGGCTGTTGCAGGTAGGGAGCCCACCTCCTGTCTCGCGTGGTCTCCACCCCCAGGTGCTGGCGCTCTAGCTGCTGCTTTCAGGCGGGTTGGAGTCCCCTCTGCAGGTGACTCCCGTCCCCGAGAGAATCTCAGTCCACTCCCGGGACTTTGGGGTCGGCAGCGCGCAGTTACGCCAGGTGCGGCTCCTTCCCCTCCCCCTTAACCCTCCCACTTTAAATTATACTATAAATCCATAATAATTAAAACAGCTTGGTCCTGGGACAAAACACACACACAAACCAATGGGACAGAATTGAAAGCCCAAAAATAAAGTCACACATGTAGGTCAACTAATCTGTGACAAAATGGCAAAAAAACATACATTGGAACAAGAATAGTTTCTTCAATAAAGAGATGGGAGTTTGGAAAGTCAGAGATTTGAATGAGAAGGAAAGAAGTGTCATTGCTAGTTTGAAAGATAAAGGAAGAATGGTCTTTAGGAACTGTAAAAGTGGTTCTCAACAGCTACCAAGACAGTGGAGGACTTCAGACACCGACAAGGCAATGAATTCTGACTACAAGCAACAAAAGCTTGGAAGCAATTTCTTTCCTAAAGATTCCAGATAAGAGCTCACTTCCAACTAACATCTTGATTTTGGCCTTGTGACTCCTTATACAGAGACTTTTCTGCCCCATAGAATTGTGAACTAATAAAGCATACTTAAAAAAATTTTTTTTAATGTTATTTGTTTTTATTCTTTAATTCATAACCTTGGTAAATGGTTTTTGGGATATGCCTCCCTCCTTCTGGCACCCCCTCTCACCACTCAAACTCTTCTCTTTGTTGTTTGCTAGTCTGTTGTTTGCTAGTCCATTGGTCTCTCATTAGTCTCTTTCTTTCCTGTGACAGTGTCATCTCATTGGGTGAGAACTATGCTCTTGGGACCAGGTCAAACCTGCTGGTAGGTTTTCAGTGTAGACCTTGCATTGGGCAGCCAGTCTATATTATTTTGTGGTCTGTCCATGTTTGTTCACTGCAGGCTGTCTTCTCCAATCCCTTCTCTGTGTTCTTTTGCTGTTTTACCTTACGCTTCTGGCTTTAAGGGGCCTCACCCCCAGCCAGTGTCAGTGAAGAAGTCTCTATGGCTACAGGCATCTGTGAATGGCTGGTGTAGAGCATCTCCTCTGCCTCAGTTTGCAACTTGCTGTGGGGTTGATGCCCCTACTCTTTGGCTTTCATTTCCTGTGGTGTGGGGAGGGATGCCTTGCTCTCATAGAAGCCATCTCAGAAGTGAGGTATTGACTCTTCCAGACCTGGTGAGCACATAGGTATGGATTCATGACATCATGTTTCCATAGTTGTTTCTCTAGTCTCACATGCACTGGTTCTCTTGATATTTCATCTCCTGTGTCCAGCTCAGACTTGTGGGCTGGATTTTCACCTAGTTCCTCACCCATTCTGTGATGGGGTTTGTATTATTTATGTTTTCCCTTCTCCTGAGGATTAGCTGGAGTGAGAATGAAATGGAATGGGCTTTCCTCCCCTCCCCTGCCTGTGCATAGGTACCTCCCTTCATGGAGGTGGGCCTGGATGGCCGTTCAGACTCAGACCCAAGTCCCCTTGGGGTAGGGGTTTGGTCAAACCATGCCTTCGTCCATCCGGGTTGCAGATGGCTGCCCTGTGCAACCATCCACTAGTGGATGGGGCTAACCCCCTCCCGGACCCCCCTCCCAGGCTCTCCAGGTGCAAGGGGCCTACCAGGTTTCCACGCTGCCTTGGCTCCCCACTGGCAAAGGAGTTCCGAAGGCCCAGGACCCTTGGTGGGCAGGCAGTCCTGTAACTGCCTGCTGGCAGGCCAGGCATACTTTTTCTTAAATTGAAAAAAGAAACAAACAAAAACCCCAAACTTCTTTATTCTCCTGCTATTCTTCCACACTTAGTATTGTAGTCCTTGGTGACACTATTCTAGCTGTTAGTGGTCAGAGTAACTCTGGTGATGCACTTGAATCAAGGAAAACAAAACTATAACCTTGGAAATAACAGTGATTCCCAAGTGGCATCATATATGAACCATCATTTGTAGACAGTGAAAACCGTGCCTTGAAATTTCTAATAAGGTCTCTTTAGCATTCCTCTTTAGCATTCTGCCTTAGACTCCAACTTCTTCAAAATAATATGCTTACTTACTTATTCAATATATACCAAAAAAACAAAGGATTTTTAATTGATTTAGTTATTATTTGTTTTGTATACTTGTTAGTATTGTGCTAATGTATCATTTTTATTGAAATTGCATGGAACACCTATAATAGATTAAATGGGCCTTTGTGTCATAGCGTGTAAAATTATTTCTACAGGGAGAATAAACTCTAAGGCCTTAACAACTCACCAAAGAAAATATTTTTAGATGATCACTATAGGTAGAGGACTGAGTGTATAGCATGATGTGTGTACAATGCAGATGACTCTTTTATCAGTCAGTTCAGCCTCTATTCTGTCTAGGCAAGACATTCACAGGAGAAATCCAAGAACTCGATGTCAAATAGAATGTTATTTTTAAAAAATAATTATTTATTTTTAAGATTCTCCAGAGAAATAGAACCAATAGGATATATACCTAGAAATATATAGATGAGCCGTCACAGCTTTTAATCTTCTTTATAAATGGCAGTCTTATCCTCTAGGTCATATTTACTATCATGACTGAGTGAGTACAATGGCATTATCCATCAATGTTTATGGCATTTAATATGGTATAGAAACCCATTTCTAAAAGTATAAATGAGCACAGAACTTGTCTACTTATTTTTAAATTGGAGAGGTTTAGGAAATGTTGCAGATCTGCTTTGGGGCTAGCTTGAGTAATTTACCAACACTTAGCAGATTTTAATTATCTTGGCCTACCTGCCAGTTCAAACAAATTAAGAATTTTAACAGCAGCCATTTAAAAGGAAAATGATAACAGAAATGCATTTTATTTGGAATATTCAAAGAGAAAGAGAATTATCACCAGTTTCCTTATTTTTGTACTTTCATCTCAAGTTATTCTTGGCAGACAAATAGTTGTTTGTGGTCCTTATACTTATTTGAATCCCCTGGGGTGCTCATTAACACATATAGCCACCCCAGAACTCCTATCTTGTATTTCTAGAATTGGGGTTTGGTAAATGGCATGTTTAATAGCCCCTTATGTGCTCTTTATGAACTCTTAAAATTTGAGTACTGACCCAGACATTATTCCTTAGAAGTATGTGGTTGATACTGAATGTGATGAAACTGACTCATTTTGCTTCAACTTTGCTTTGCTGGATTTGCTCTACCATTTGGATCTGAGCTTCTTTAGGGTGAATTCATTATGGTCTATAATATTAGTTTGCTAGAGCTACATAACAAAATACCATAAACGTGATGACTTAGAAAACATACATTTGTTTTTTCACAGTTCTAGAGTCTGGAAATACAAGATCAAGGTGTCCACAGAATTAGTTTCTGGTTGAGACCTCCCTCCTTGGCTTATCCATGACTGACTTTGTGTTTATGTGGTCTTACTAGTGTGTGTATGTCCGTGTCTTAATCTCTTCTCAGATTAGGGCCTACCTATATAACTTCATTTTACTTTATTTACTTCTTCATTGGCTCCAAATATAGTCATATGCTGAGGCACTATGAGTTATCCTTTCAAAAATGAATTTTGGGGTAAACAGTTAAGTTGATAATCTAGATGAGCCCCAAAACATTGTAAAATAAGGAAAGATGAACTCTGTGGATTTTTTAAGTTCCTTTCCTCATACCAGCTTCTGTCTATCATAGGAAGCCTACTTCTGTTTGGTCTCTTGATCTTTCTCATCTATTCCATTAGGGGGGAGGTAGGGACAATGGTAACTTGCCATTACTATACTAGCTGTGTTCCTCCTGAGCTCCATTTCTTTTCATGCAGGAGAGTATAGCTTCTATTGGCTATGTGCTTTGAATAAGAGTGGTGATTCTCAAAAGGAATCTGAAACCAAGGTACTTTTCATGATTAATATTAAGATGTTCTGTGCTGTTTGTGCAAGAGTAATGTTGGCTAAAACAGCTGGTGCTCTAACATGAATTAAAGCAATAACACCTTTACTGAGCTGTACTGCTAATCATTATAATTTTACAACTGTGCATTTGAATTGCAGAAAGTGTCAGTTTCACTTAAACATAGCCTTGATGAGGTAGTAAAAAATATTAAGTTTGCTAAATCACAATGCGTTGAAGATCAACTTTTTAGTACTCTGTTGGACAAAATGAGAAATATGAATAAAGCACTTCTGCATTTAAATGTTCAGTGGTTATTCTGAAGAAAGCATTTATGCCAGCCAATTGTGGACCAAACTATCCTTTCTCCCCATGAAACACCATTTTAGTTTCAATGAACAAGTGATAGATGAACGAATAGTATTCCAAGTCATGTAGCTGGCAGGCATGAGCAGAATAAGCAAAATATGAGTACTACTTCAAGAAAAGCAGCTGATAGTATTTGTTGCCCATGATTAGATGCAAACTTTCAAGTAAAAATTAGAATTTTAGAAAACATATACCTTATTCTGAGCTTAATAGCTTTTGAGTAGTGATTTTTTTTTCTGCTGAAGCTGGTGGTTAGAAATGTGGATTTTTTGGATATTATATGCTGACAATATTTGGAAAGCCTACAAATATTCACTGAACTACTAATTTTTAAATGACCAATTTATGATACTACAAAATCATACACTGGTAAAATATCTATTCAAAGTGCAAGATAGATCTAAAGTTAATATTTAACATAGAAGTTTTATTTATATGATTCCATCTTATATGTTACAACCTACCTTTAGAAACTATCAGTTGTCAATTTTTGGTAAATTATTGCAGAAGACTATTCATAATTATTTGAAAGTATCACTTTTCTAATTACATACCTGAATGAGGATGACTTTATTTACTTTGGTCAAATCGTGTCCTATCAAAATAGATTAAATGACAAAACATCTGTGTGAATCTGTCATATATGACTGACTGAACATTAAGGATATGCAAAAAATCTGAAAAAAGATGACATTTTCTCCATTTTTTTCTCTTTAGGAACATACATAGATGATATATATTTAGCATTAAATGGGTTTATTGTTGCTATTTGAAATGAGTAATAAATACACATTTAAAAATTATCAGTTCTAATTTCAAATACAGTGACTATTGGTGGATGGAACCAACATTGTGACCTCAGTAATTTTTAGGAGTGTAAAGGAATCCTGAGACCAAATAATTTGAAGACTTGTGAGTTAAGGGGGCATTTTTCTAGATATGTTGTAGTAACTGTTTTAGAGTTAACTTTGATTAATGTTACAATGAAAGCCAAATATAGTCATGATTGGAATGCTAAACAGTCAGCTTGACCTTTGCTTTTTTTCTCATTGGAGGAAAAAAGCCTTTGGTATTTTATACCATCATTTTTTCATGCCTAAATTAATACTTATTTTACCATTCCTAATTCCAAATAAGGTTATGTAATTTAAAGTAGGTTAATTAGAAAATTAAAAAAGTGCTCTTTAAGAACTAATAACATTTTTGAGAACTTTATTTCAATCTAATAAAATGTATTTAAATTAGAGATTAAATACCCTATAGAAATGTACTTGTAAAACCTGCCATAAATGTGCCCTTTTAAAAATTTGTCCATTTTCTCTTTTTTCCAATTTATAGAGTACTTGTTTTTATCCTTTTTTCTTTCTTCCTTCTTTTATTCAGCTCTTCTCTTCTTTCTCCCTGCTTATAATTGCTGGGAGGATTTTCTTGTGTGTTGCAATTTTTGATTTTAGCGGGTGTCCTCTAAGAAAAGATGCTGACTTGGTAAATATGAGTAAGTCATTGACAAAGTATTTGTAAGTGCGTTTTGCATTTTCAGCTCCAAGACTTAACTATCTTCCACTCAGGATGTTAAATTCAACTGTGGAATCTTTGCTATGATTTCTAGACATGGTGAAGGAGGAAGGTTAGGTTAGGAGAAATGATTTTAACTTAAAATTTTTCTTCTAAAAAATGACTTCAGAGTAAAGAAAAGATTTTGGAATAATTCTTACTATTAGACTGTGTTCTTCATGCTACTTCTTTCTCACTTTTTCCTCTAGTCCAAAAGTCACTCCCGAGTTGGCCTGAAATCAAGCACCAAACAAAAGGTATGTTTTTTTCCCCTCCTCTGCATTGTTCCCTTGCAAAATGATTATTTTGGTGGGTACTTTATTTTCTTTCTGAAGAGAATGATTTGTTTTTTGGAAGGCAAGGATGCACTCAGAAATAAAGTATTTGGGAATTTTCATTTAGCTTGCCTCCATAATAGCAAAACTGAAATTGGAGAGTTTCTTGACATGAAATTGAATGAGAGAGTGTCACTGGAAATCCAGTGACAGAGTCTGAGAATTTCCCATGACTTACAAGCAATTTGTGAGAAAGGTCAGAGATACTCTGTGTAAGATTCATCTCTTTTATTTTCTAAGCCCTTCATGGTAAAGAAATTTGTTCCTATCTTAGTTAATATTTTTGCTAAAATTCATTCTCATTGGCTGCTTTGAAGATTAACCCTCACCTGTTAAAACACAAGCTTTGTGAGAAAGAATTGGTTTCAGTTCCTGGTTCTTTCACTTTACTAGCTATGTAACTGTGGATATATTTATACAAAGGTGATGGTACCTAAAGTATATTTTAAGGATAAAATGAGGTACATATGAAAGCACATATATATTCTGGTGCCTAGTACAAAATAGGCACTTAATTTTTAAAACTCTCCAAGATTTCATTGCTACTTGAAATATTCCAAACTGTAGAAAACTGGAAACTCCAAAATCTTGGTCCTACATACATACACAGATTTAAATTTTGTCATTTCTTGGTGTTGTGACAGTGCCATTATGTAAATAGACTTACTAGTATTTGGAGAAGCTCATGTTAAAAAAAAATTATTCTTCTATAGAGATTTTTGAATTCTGATGTACTTGCCTAACCTTTTAAGTAATGGGCATATTAACCCAGAACACCTTTGTGATGTCAATTGTGGGAGGAAAAAACACTTCAAGAATGCAAAGCATCTAAGAGGTGCTTAAGAAGATTAAAAGAGGTAACAGCTGTGAAAGCACTTAGCCTGTGCCTGAGCATAGAGTAGCTATTTTTATTAGACAAACATCATGTTTCTTTAATGGAATTAGATTGGGAAAAAGATGAACTGACCTGGGTTCTAACCCAGCTTCAACCTTTGCCAGGTAATGATAGCTGACACTGATACAGCAAACCCAATGATGGTCCAGGGTTGTGAGTACTTCACAAGGATCAAGGGTCATTTCACTTATTCATTATTCTCAAAAGCTCTGTGAAGTAGGTGTTCGTGTGTTCCTTGGGGTCTGTCAGGAGAATAAATCACTCCAATAATTTGAACACAGAGAATTTAATATTAGGAACTGTTAACTAATAGAAAATATATTAATTAGGTAATGTAAATTTTGGGTGGGGGTTTAGCAATTTCAGGAGGCAGGAAGTACATCCAGGGCTGAGGAAATAAAGGGAAGGGTTGGGATTACTAAATTTTCTTAGATAATTAGAGGAGGGGGCACACAGAATAGAAATTCAGACCACTGTGGAAAAGGTGTTCGCCACAGGCTCTGAGGCTGATTCCACAAATACAGAAGTTCCTAGAATAAAGTTTCATTTAAAAACCTTTGCTAATGGTTGATTGGGGAAAATAATTCACAGTTGAACTAAACAATATTATTGAAGGATGTGGTTTTGTTATATGTGCTTGAAGTTAAAGTTATGGAATTCTAGAACCTGTACTACCCTTGATAATAAGTGAGGAATTACTGTGGATTTTGTGAGAAAAGTGCAAAATGGATTCAGTGGCTTTGTAGAAAGGAGTGAAGGCTTTACTGCAGGGTAGGGCTCAGAGGAAGCCACAAAGGAGACAAGTTTCTTTTGCTCTTTCTCCTCGCCTGCACCCAGAGAGCCCCCTACTGACAAAACTGGCTAGAAGCCCCGAACCAAGCTGGAAATGTGTTTTGCCTTGTTCCAGGTTTAGCATCACAAAGCAGATTATAGAGATTGAGACAATAATTGTACAACTGATACAATTTTGTAGGTGGAAAACAGGCCTAGGTGTATTGAACTGTGTTTTTCCTGTACTATGATCTGAATATTTGTGTCCGGCAAACCCCTTCTCAGATTTGTATACACCTAGCCCTCAAAACTGAAAACATTAAGAGATGGTACCTTTGAGGTGCTTTGACCATGAGGAGGGCACCTTTATGAAAGGAACTAATTCTCTTATAAAAGAGAACTGCAGAGCTCCCTGGTCTCCTTCCACACATAAAGACACAGAGGATAAGCCTACAACCTAAAAGAGAAGCTTCACCTGGCTATGCCTCCAGAACTGTGAGGAATAAATTTCTGTCATTTATAAACTGTCTAGTCTGTGGTATTTTGTTAAAGTAGCCTAGGTGAACAAATATACATGGTTAGGAAGAGGTTGACCAAATTTAAACCTGGAACAGTTTGCCGCTAAAGTTTGTGCTCTTAACCTCTTGTGCAAGTGATCTTGGGCAAAAACATTTCTCTGAGCTCATTTTAAAATCTGTAAAATGGGGCGAGCTCTGAGTGGCAGGTAACCCCACTGAAATGGTCTGTTTCATGACAAAGTTGCAAAGCACAAAGGCTTTGTTATGTGGGAAAATGAGAAGTCCAGGGGTTTGGTGGGCATGAATATTGTAGAAGTCACTGAATTTGAACCTACCATGATGAAGAAACAGGGATGAGACCAGATAGAATGAATTGTGGAAATGACTGATTCAGGCTGATGACGCTGAAGGTGATAATGTTGATATGTGGAAGGAGCAATATGAGAACACTGCAATCAGAAAGTTATCTGGAAGGGTTTCTGGACATTTACTGCTTAAGACATCATGGAGTCTCCCTGAACTGAACTAGGGGTAGAAGAATTACTCTATGAACTAATTATTTCTTGTAATGTATCCAGAGTTAGATGCCATGAAGACTGTGTTATGTGGTTGGTAGTTTCCTCATGTATTTTTCTCTAGAGCCATTATATATGAGTGAAATGACTGGTTTTATTCATATATTTTTTTAGAGAATCTTATTTTATTTCAGTATCATTATAGACATCTGTTGGAGTAATGCTTAATTAACAATCAGTTGATTTATGAAAAAATAAAATTTTCAAAGTGGGGATATTTCCTAATTGTAGGGTTGTTCTAAAGATTATATAAAATAATATAAATGATGTACCTATCCTGGCACATAGTGGGTGCTCAATAAATACTAGCTTTTTCACATTATGACATTTTTCTTGTTTTGAGTATAATAATCTTAGTGATTATATGTATAATTTTGAAAGCATTACCTTTACCTTAGGGCGAACCATCTCCAGTGGGTTGTTTATCTTTCTAGATTAGTGCATTTAAAGTGTTTGCACTAGAAAGTGAGCAGGAGCAAGAATTCAAATGCTTGAACTTAATCAATGGAGGCTTTATTGATAATGTCCTTAACATCAGAATTTATGGAACTATATCAGAGCATAAGTTAGTTTTTCTTTTTTTTTAATGATATAGAGATTTATTTACTTTTCTTAATCAAATGATACTCTTTGGGATAACATGAAATTGGATTATGAGTATGCATGGTATAGCAAATTCTATGATCAATTAAAGTGTTAAAAGCTAAACACTCTAATAAGAACTTATTTGGTATTTTAATTTTGTATGAAGCTTAAATATTTTTGAAGAAATAAAAGGAAAATATAAACAAAATACACCCAAGCTTAAGCAGAAAGCATTTTGTAAATTGTTAAAGGGTAAACTAATATTAACAATATAAATCAATTACGAATTTGGGCGTGCCCATTAATTCAACATGATTGGGTAACTCATGTATACACCATACAGGAATGGCAAGTTGTTTGAAGAACTGAGTGTTTAAGAAAGTATTGCAGCCTTAATGAAATCCTTGATTCAGAAGGCACTTCAGTAACTTTCAGTGCTTCAAATTCAAAGTCAAAAAGCATCAATCTATACAGAACTGAAGAAAAAAATTTACATGTATTATGTACAAACATGTATTATGTATGGAAAAAAAATTTCCAGCATTATGCATAAAAGCCTTATGTTTAGACATTTTTTCTATACAATTAAAAATAAAGTGAACATTAGTAAGGATTTACAAATATTTTGTTTATTTGTAACTGGTACAATGTCCATTTAAACTGGTACAATGTCCATTTAAAACCCATATCCCAGGCCATGGTACAAATAAAATAAAAAAGAGCAGTGTTCTGTTGCACCAAGTAGGTCTCTCACTTCAGATTTTTTTTTATTCATTTTATTGATTTATCACAATTGTGAATTAATTGATCCCTCCTCCTCCCTCCATATCTCCCCTCTGTATCCCCCTTCCTCCTCCCTCCATATCCCTCTTCTGTATCCCCCCTTCAGTCACTCCTCCCATTTTTCTGCAAATTGTTGTTTGGTTAAGTTGATGTTTAGTTGTTGGTTGTTTGGCCTGTTGTTCTCTTCCGATATATGGTGAGTGTGTGTGTGGTTTTTTGTTGTTGTTGTTGTTGTTGTTGTTTTTTACCCCGGGGCTTTCCCACTTCACTAACATTTGTTAACTATCCTGATCTTTTGTGCTCTTCACTTCCCCCGCCTTCTTCCCCCTCCTCCTCTCTTGCTCCATGGTTCAGTCCCGTTGGTTGTTTTCATTTTTTATTTGTTTGTTTGATTTTCCCTATATCCCTCATATAAGTGAGACCATCCTGTACTTCTCTTTTTCTTTTTGGCTTATTTCTGCTAATATGAGTCTTTCTAGTTCCATCCAGGTTGCTGCAAATGACATGTGTTTGTCCTCCTTGATGGATGCATAGTATTCCATCGTGTATATGTA
>PVHY01033685.1:0-10968 GCA_004024945.1 Uropsilus gracilis
TGCGGAGGCGTTTATCAGAGGTTCCGGGCCCCTTAAACACCCTGGTAAGGAATGGTCACAATGCGACAGTAAGGAAGGAGAAACCCAAGATCCCGGGGTGTGGAGCACGTGGGGTAGGAGGATGGGGATTCACCATCTAGCAGAAAAGCACCTGTGGGGTGAATGCCTTTATCTTCCAGGGACGTGTCTCTCTGGTGGGACATTCCTAGGAGGTCGGGGGGGCTGCCATCACCGATAAGAGACTTGCCAGGAACCAGCTCCAGTGTGCCAGAGATGGGCGAGAATAGATAAAGGTGTGCCTTCCTCTACAGCATGTCTCTTATCTGTTTTCAGCGCCCCATAAAGGAGAGCTGAGAACAGACACAGGCATGACAGTGCCCCGGGCGCTGTGGCCCAGGGATGTGGCAGCAGCTACGAAGTAGACCTCCTCGAGCCTCCAGAAGGACAACAGTTTGGCTACCCTGGCTGACACCTCTCAGCACCCACATTGAAGAGACGAAATCTGCATTACCGTTAAGCCGCAGAGTTTATGGTAATTTGTCACAGCAGCCGCAGGGAGCTTATACATCTGTCTTCTTCCTTCTGTGAGTCAGAAAACTTGCAGGGAGCAGATGACGCACTCAGAAAGGGTGGCTGAGGACAACCTAGGCTGGAAGGCGCTGTCCAGACTTGGAGTTGGCTGAGGAGAACAAGCTGGGCGCAGTGCTGTGTCCCTGTACGAGCGCTCAGGAGGTCATCGGTGGGGTCAGAGGACAGAAGGTCACTCCAGCAGCCTTTGAGAGCAGCGGGGAGGGGCTTGCAGCCCGTGCCAGCCTGCAGCGGGGATGCAGAGAGCAGGGAATAAACACCCTCGCCATCCTCTCCTCCCTCCTGATCATCCTCCAGCTACTGCCTGAGGGCCAAACCCAGGCAGAAAAAGAAAGGTCTTCTGGGATCAGCCCTGTTGGGCACAGGATGGAAGGGGGAGAAGAGAGGATGTTGGCCTTAGCCTACATTCTAGACCCAGGGGACCTTCCACCATCACCCAGTCACCCCCTCTGACAACCCAGAGCCACCTTCATCGCCCACCTCTCCTCTCCTGCTCTCCACACAGACTCAGCTCCCAAAGTTGAGGTCCTCAGGCTGTCTCCCCTCCCCCACGTGTCCGCCGCAGTCACGCAGCGCACCCCCCTCTGAGCATGCATGCCCAGCTAGCACCAGCACAGTCGTTTCTCTCCATGCCAATGTTCTCCCGAAACAACGCAGAGTGCTGTTGTGCAGAGCTTCGATTTTATAAAAGTTGATAGATTAATAAAGACAGCATTTTGCTGTCTATAATGTGCAGCCATTTGCTGAGGTTCCCCTGAAGTTTCTATTTTACACAAGGCATGCAGCTTATCGATGCAGTCCGTCAAGCACAAACGGATGCTGGTGCGTAACAGGGTCATCTCCTCCCTGTCTCTCATCCCTGCACCGCGTCTCATTGTGAACCACAACGGTCGATATTGGCCATGACTGTCAGCATGCCCTGAGAGGAAACGAGTGGAACTTCTCAAATGCTAGAAAAAAAAAAAGTCAAGGCATTTCCCAAACCTATTGCAACCAGAAGCGAAAGAAGAAGACACCATCAAATAGCAGGAGGATGAGCTTAGTTTCAGCCTAGCGGATGTCCACGTTATCTCACTCTGCAGATCTCAACTGCATTCCTGAGATCTCTGTGTTTTGTTTTTTCCCACTCAAGAAGCAGAGTAATTCCTCACTTGAGGAAAAGCATGTTTATTCCCATGCTGGGAAAGTTTATGGGGTGATGAATTTGAGATATGGAAGCACTATATAGCAGAAAATGAACAAGCTGTATTGTCAGAATTTAGAGAACTTTGAACAGTATTGTTAGGGAAAGAAAAGAATTCTACAGGGAATATAAGCTGAAGTATAGGTCCCTCTCCTTACTTTGTTCTAGAACACAGTCATTTAAAATGATAGATTTTACCTGAATGTAACCCAACATAACACGCTGTAGAAATTTTAGGCTATATTAAAGTATTAGGATAAAAAATACGCTCCCCAAATCAGTATTATATAATTCCTTGCAAAAATTTTCTCTGCATGCATTTGCTTACAGTAGGAGCTAATTGTATCTGCTGCAATTTTGGTTCATCAGCTCTTTCCCTATAGCATCATGTTCGCATGTGCCTGTATCATCAAAATGTACACAATTTCAAGTCCATGGGGATATCACCGGGACAATTTATTAAGCTGTTGAAAGAGAAGATAAATTTAATCACTAGAAATCTTGCCTTACTCCAAAATAATTTGTGGTCAGACAAAAATTTAAGTATCAAAAATTAAAAACAGAAAGTCACTAGACATATCTTTAGAAGAATATTTATCATTTTGAAGGGGAAATTGTTTCTAAGCATAAGACAAAAACCTTTGGGTAAATAATACATACACATTCACTTCTCTGTGAAAAGAAATGAGCAAAGTTCAAAGAAAAATGGCAAAGAGAAAGTTTGTCATCCATCTGGCAGATAATGAGTTAATTTACAAAGACTATTTTCAGTAAAATTGAGTACTCTATGGAGTCAGTTCACAAAAGGATAATGAATATGAAGTGATTACTTACATCATCCTCAATTAAGGAAGAAGACAAGGATTTCTACTCTCACCATTTATTTTTGTCCTAGCATTGGAAGTCCTAGCCAGAACAATCAGATAAGAAAAAGAAGCAAAAGTCATTCCATTGGCATAAAAACACAAACCCAAACCAATGGAACAGGATAGAGAAACCCCAGGCATAAACTCACATCTCCATGGTCAAATAGTTGATGACAATGGAACCACGGGCTCCACTAAGGGGGAGAACCATCTGGCCAAAACCATGACACAGGGAGATTGAATAGCCACATTCAAGAGAAGGGAATTAGCCCCCCCCCCTTACCCACTAATCAACCCACAATGGATTAAGGACTGGAACTTAACACCTGAAGACCCCAACAAGTAATCATGGAGGCAGGCTGCACCTTGACTTGACTTTTCAGGTTGACAGTGAAAGCAAAAGCGACATAAGTAGAAATAAATGAATGCAAGACCCCAAAGCCAAAAGCTTCTGCACAGCTAAGGAAACAACGAAGCAGAAAGGCAACTGACCAAATGGGAGAAAGGATTCACGAATCACATCTCTGATAAGAGATGAACATCCAGATAAGGAAACACTTCCTACACCTTCACAGCAGAGTGAAAACAAATAAAATCCAGCTAAAAACTGGGCAGAGGCAACGGCCAACAGGAATATGAAAAAATGTTCGCCAAGATGTGGAACCAATCCAAACAGATGACTGTGTTGGGAAGGTGTGGTATACACAGACTCAGGGGAACACTCCTTGGTGGGTGGTGAAACAAGATAAACTCCCACCATTTGTGGCTACATCGCTTGTGAAGCTCCAAAAACGGGTAAGAGCTATGCCTTAGACAAAGGGACACCTTTGTCTATTTGCATCCATCTCTGGCACACTAGAGATGGTTCCTGGCAGGTCTCTATCTGTGATATCTGCCCCTTAACCTCCTAGGAATGTCCCCCAGAGAGACATGTCCCTGAAAGATAAAGCTGTTTACCCACAGGTGTTTTTCCCATTAGGTAATGAATCCCCCATCTTCCCACCCCATGTGCTACATATCCCGGGCTCCTGGTTTTACCTTCCCTACCTCCGCATTGTGAACATTCCTTGACCAGGAATGTTGACCTTGACCTTGTCCAAGGGAGCTTGGAGCCCCTAATCAATGACTTGGCACATGTTCACCGAGTCCCGGTCTATGACTCAAGTCCAACTCTGTCTTAGGCCGTCTCGATCTCTTTCGTCTGTTCTTCCTCCCCTTGGCTTCCAACAAGGGCTGGAGGTGGAAGGGATGATGTCAAGTGAAATAAGTTAGAAGGGAAAAGGCAAATAGCAGACAGTGTCGCTGATGGGGGAATCCAGGAAGCAGCATCAAGGGTCAGGGGGAAAGGCACACCTTGATGACCACACAACCGAGGCACGCAGCAGGGGAAGGGGAGAGGTCAGAGCAGGCAGGAGAGCACACGGGTCGGTGGTGGTGGACCACAGGGGCGGTGGAGTTGGGGCACCCCAAGGACTCCGCCTCGGGGGGAGAAACCCAACACCGGACAGAAACCACCAACAGTGTAAGAAGACAAACTGAGATGCAACTGGGCGAGGAAACGCATAGACATTTCTCCAGAGAAAACAAGCCGAAGGTCAACAGCTGCCTGGAGGGAGGCCCAGTCATCACGAATCCTCAGGGAAACGCAAACCCAGACCACAATGTGGCCCCATCCCACTCCTGTCCGAACAGCGATTCCCAGGAGACTAAGAGAACCAGCGCTGGCCAGGACGTGGCCTGGTCGGTGGCGAAGATTAAATGAAGGATTGAGACTTTGCCCCTCCCCAGGAGCCCCGATGACCAGCACCTGCGGTGTTACAGCCTCCCGAGGACGGCACACACCTGGCCCGGGGGTGTGCGCGTGCGTGAGTGGGCTCCCCTGGGCCTGGGAGGCGAGGATAAAAGGGTGGCATCACCCCAGGCGGAGAGTATGAGAGAGTCGGGAGAGGAGAGAACGCCAGAGAGGGAAAGAAGCCAGAGGGAGCGTGTGAAGATTTGGGGGGGGCTGGGGGGCTCAGCTGCCTCCTCCTACCCTGTCCTCTCTGCTACCCCCCCGCCGGCCTGCCTGCTCACCGCACAATGGGCCCAGCCCCCTGCCTGGTGGGCCTGTGTACCTGGTCCCCTGAGAGGACAAAAGCTGTAAGGCCAGCGAGGCTCCCACATTCTTCCTTAGCTGCTGAGGGAGTCGCAAAACAGGGGAGTAAATGGCTTCGGATGCTGGGAACGCAGCAGGAGGCTCCGCGAGAGATGGCAAGAAGTAGGACCATCACCTACTCCACCCATCTCTCCTCTGGGTGTCAATCCAAAGAAACGCAAATCACTGTCTGGAAAAGGCACCTGCAGCCGGAGCCCGTTGCGGCATCGTTTACACGAGCCGAAGACAGGACCCACCCAAGAACCCACGCATGGACAGAGGAGGGAGGAAGGGGAGCAAAGCGACCCGCACGCATGTGTGTGTGCATGTAGACACGGCGGAGCGGCCCTGTCGCAGCAGAGGAGGCCATCCCGCCACCTGCAACGACACGGAAGAACCTTGGCAAGTCAGACACGGAGAAACAAACGCTGCGTGTCTCTAAGCTAAGCCTCAGAGAGAGCAGGTTGGTGAGTGCCAGGGTGGGCGGGGGTGGGGAAGCGGGTGATGGGGTCAGAAGGACAAGCTCTCATCAGGCTGATCTGCAGAAGCCGACACGATTTCATTCCAAACGGCGTTGACTTGCACCGCTAGGACAGCGGTCACGAGCGCCCGAGGACCACGCGGCGCTGCCTGACGCTCTGCTTTCTGACCGGCCAGCGCGGGAGATGTAACTAGGAAGTGAAGCGAGCCCTGGCAGGGGGTCTCGTGACTGATGCCTGGGAAACTTCCTCACCGTTTGGCACCTTGTGGGTTGCTGTCCTTGCAGACAGTGTCGTCTTGTGACCTCTTGGGATCGGGTCTGAGGGGCGGAGAAGAGATCAGAGCGTCCACTCCGGGGTCGGACCCCCTTTTGGCAGCGCGTCTGTGACCCCGGAACGTTGGCTCAAGCCCTGAGCCTCCGTGAACCGTCCACAGAGGAGACATTAACAAGCCCGCCACCCAGCCATCTGGAATAAACGTTCGGGCGATTAACACCTAGGCAGGGCCTGGCTGGACAACCATCCAGCGGGAACCGGTCCAGCCGCTTTTGTTGCTGACTTAGTAACAAGCACTGGCTTAAGGAGCGGCTGCCAGGCACGGCTGGAGAGGGAAAGGGCTGCCGCTCTGCCCGACTGAGAAAGGGAATCAATACATTGATGAGAGCGCGTGGCTGCGGGCTTTCCAGAGCGGCTCCCTCCTCCCCCTCTCGCCTGCTGCGCCCTGGGGACTGAGTCAGCCTGGGCTGGAGAAGGAATTCCGGAAGAAATGGAGTCGGCGCCTTTCAGACCTGTGGGTCTGAAATGATGTTACTGAGCGGGGACAAGGTCGCTCTCACTCAGCAGTTCTCACCTGGTGATCTTGCCGCCCGGAAGGTGGGTAAAGGGGTGGATGCTGCTGGTGGTACCCGGTGGGTAGAGTCTGGGGGGTTCTGTGAAGAGTCCTATGATACACAGGTAACCCCCACTGGAGCTGTCTGATCCAGCTGTCAGCAGTCCCTAGACTGAGACATGCTGCTCTGAGCCGATGTATTCCGACCTCTCAGGGTAGCCACACCGTCCTCACCCCCAAATTCAAGCCAGGGTCAAGTTCTAGAAGTCTCGGCCCAACTTGATGTATCCTACTGTCTCTATCGAGCAGTGTCGCTTTGGCCGCACGTTTGGATCCTGTCTTCGTGGCTTCATGCCGTGCTAACGTGTCAGTAGTGACCGTATTTGGCGCATTGGTTGGCGACTGAAGGTCCTTATCAGCGCTGAGGCTTTTTTCTTAATGGTAAAAGTTAAGCAAAACCCAAGGGGAAGAGATTTTGAAGAATACGTTGGTCACTGAAAGATTAAACTGCAACTCCATCTTTTCCAATACTAACGCCCTTGCGGGCACCGCTGGTCCTAAGCCAGGGGCCTGGACGGTGCCATCCGTTTTAAGAAGGGTTTATCACTTGGCCCAAAGAAGAAAAGGATCAATAAGCTAAAGGTTGAGCTGAAGAATCTAGAAGAGGAGGGGGAGAAGGAAAGGCAAAATACCGAGGGGGGGATAAGAAAAACAAAACCAGAAACGCGCGAATTCTTTAAAAAGCCAAAAGTCGATGACTTGAGGAACCCAAGACAATCTGCCCATTCCCGAGACCTAAACGGTCTTAGGGTGACAGTCGGTGTGGAGAGCGTGGCATTTCCGGTTCCCTGCACGCCAGGGCAGTCTGAGGCATGGCCCTGAGAGGCTGCATGCTGTGTGCAGGCTGTAGGCAGGAGGCCTCGGGGACTCTGACACTGTCCCTCTTCAAGTGGAGTCATGCAAGGAGGAGGTGGAGAAGCCGCAGAGAGAACAGAGACAAACAGGAGGGAGCAGAAGCACATGAGGGAGTGTGTGGAAGGGATGACATTCTGTCCTCTGTGACAGAAAGTCCCTGTTGTTCCGTCACCCCGGCCGCTCTGCCAACTTCCCCCTGAGAATCTTGGGTGCCACAGCCTAACGTCCCTGCTGCCCCCAGCTGCCTCCTTGGCCTCAGAGGCTGGACTTTCCGCGGGAAATCCTCGCTTCCTGCTCTCATCATCCCTCTCTGGTCACAGACCCCACACCCCACACCCACGGGAGCCACCCTGGGGATCTCCAAGTTTCCTTCTGGCTGCACCAGCCTGTTTCACCCAGGAAGGAGGAACCAAAAGGAGGAAGGCGTTTGCTCGGAGTCCTTGGATTCATCCCTGCCGGGAGAGTCATTTCCTCCCAAATGTCCAGTTACTGTTTTTTGTAATTTTTATTGTCTGCATATTTACGTTGTTGTATCCACCAGGTTCTCCCACCCCGTGTCACCCTTGAACCAAAACCTTAATCTCTCGTGCTCATCCCTGCCCTGATGTCTCCCTCCCTGCTGCCCCCTCCCTAGCTGCGGGCTGTAGTTCTGAGGTCAGCTTGCTAGTTTTGACTTTTCCCTGACCTTTTGTTTGTTTCCCTCCAACCCCCTATAGGTCAGATCATCTGGATTTTGTCTTTTTTGCCTTCCAGCTTATTTCCATCGCATGCTTCCTTCTAGCTCCAGCCTTGTTATCACAGAAGCAGCACTTGTGTCTTGTTGATGGCTGAGTAATATTCCACTGCATAGCCATACCACAATGTGCCTCTGTTTGGGGGGATCTGGGTGATTTCCACATCCTATGTCCAGTCACTTTTCTTGCTTTGCTTGTCAGGCAGAAAGGCTCTGGCCTCTGCTGGATGCCTGGTGGCCGAGTTGGCTCCTGGGAGAGGCGGGAGGTCTCTGAAAGGGTCCAGGCCAGAGAAGGGACGTAGGTCCCCAGCGGGAGGTCAGAGGTCGTGTTTCCTGCAAGGAAACACGTGCCACTGCTGTGTGAGGGGAGCCTGGGCACCTCTGCAGAGCCAGGGCCTCGTGTGAGCAGCGTGTTGGGGGCTGGGGTCATGGGGGCATCACCCCAGAGCCAGTGTGACCCTCCCCCCAGGCGCTGCCATCAGAGCCTCCAGGCCGGAGGGGCTCCCCAGCACTGCCCAGGCCCCTGCCTCTCCTCCTCGCGGGGGGCCAGGCTGTAAGGCAGGCTTGGAGCCCACGAGACCTCCCCGGGAAGCCTGGGGTCCTGCGCCCGACTCCGCCCTTTTCCAGGCGAGCCCTGCATGGCGTCCAGGGAGGCAGCGGGCGGGGCCTGGACGTAGTACCTGGCTTCCCCGGCCAGGGCCTTCTCCTGGCCACCTGCTGGTCGCAGCGGGGCTGGCGGAAGGGCGACGGCTCGGTGCGTGCCACTGGCTGCTTTGCCTGAGGGTTTTCAGCGCGTCCCACGGAAAGGGACTGAAAGGGACCGTCCTTTCCTGGCTGGATGCGGGAGCCACGCGCCCTGTCACACACGCACGCTTGAAGAGCGAGGGGCGGCAGGTGCTGGGCCCCGGCCCGGTCCAGGGAGCCCGGGGGAGCTGGTGGGGGCACCGGGGCCACGCACCCCACAGCCACCTGGGCCAGACATGCCCCCAGCAGTCCTTTGTGGGCACCGGGTTCTGGTGCTCGGTGGGGACCTGCCGGGCGGGGATGGGACGAGTGGCTCTGCGGATGCTGTTTGAAGCCAGTTCCCACGGCCTCAGCAGGAGGACGCAGGATTCCTTAGGAGGGACACTGGGGGGGGGCAGGGGGCTCCCCTCTGTCTCCCGCAGGCCTCAGCACCAGCCCTGACCCCACCTGGCCCAGGATCCCGGCTGCTGCGGCCCAGTGCTCACAGGACCCCCGCTGCCCCCCGGGAACCCCAGGCTGCCTGCTCAGACCCCCTCCCCCCCATGGCCGCCTCCCTGTGTCTCCGAGCCTCAGGAAGGTCAGCTGACTTCCCCGATGGGCAGCCGTGGGGGCACTCACCAGCCGCCACTGGGTCAGCCGGTGGCCACCAAAAGCCACGCCCACCCGGAACCTGGGAGTGAGGCCTATTGGTGGTCCATCACCTTAGTCACTCGCCACCTCGCTGAGTGTGGCCTGTGGAACCAGCGTCTTTGCTGGCACAATGCACTCAGCTGAGCTCGGAGTGGGTGAGAGTGGGCGCCAGCCCAGGGCCGGCCTTCTAAGGAGACAGATTCAGGTACAGAGGCCCGGAGGGCTCCGGGCGGCGGAGATGGGGCAGCTGAGGTTGCGCTGCGCAGGAACAGGGATGCTGGGACATCTGAGCCCTGCAGAGGCTGGGCAGAAGCAGGGGGCAGGGGGCGGGCTGGGGGTTCCTCCCAGAGCACCAGGCGGGAGCCCTGCTCTGCCCTCATCTCCAGCCTGTGGGCTGCGGACTGAGAACCAGCCGCTGTGGCTTGGCCCCCCGTGGGCACCGGGGCCGGGACGCAGGCCCTTGCCTGGACCTGGTCAGTGCTACGGGCACCGTGGGCGTGTCGGTGCTTCCGATGAGGCTGGCGGGGTCTCTGAGGCTTCTCTGACGCCGTGCCTGCGGAAGGAGAGCAACGAATGCTGAAGCAGCTTTTCTGAGTGCGCTTGAAGAACGGATCTTAATGAAGAGAACCGCTGTCTGGGGAAACATGTGGTCTTTTAAAGCACGTAGTATTTGAGGGTAAAATCATTTAAAACAGCCCAGTCCAGACTACTAGATGGTAGATAGCGGTGCAGCCGCCTGGCAGGATCCGGCCGTGACTGAAGTCACACGGAAGACTTCGGCTGTGAGTAAGGAAGCACCATACGGAGTAGGAGACAGGCCTTAGTGATGGCACGCCCCCGTCGGCCTGGAGACGGTCCTGGCAAGTCTCTCATCTGTGCCCGCAGACCCCTAACCTCCTAGGAATGTCCCACCAGAGAGACACGTCCCTGAAGGATAGAGCTCTTCACCCCACAGGTGTTTTCCGCCAGATGATGAACCCCCATCCTCCTGCCCCAAGTGCTCCGCATCCCGGGATCCTGGGTTTCCCTTCCCTACTGCCGCTTTGCCACCGTTCCTTGGCCAACTATGTCAGGATCCGGAAAACTCTAGAAAACGGCTCAGCGCATACTGAGTCCCGATCCTGGTCTCGGACTATCAGTCTTTCCCGTCCATTCTTCTTCCCGCCCATGGCTCCCAACAACCATGAAGACCAGGACACAAAGCGTGCAATTTGGACAACACAGATCTTCAAGGCCGTCGAAAATAAGCGCGTGTGGAACGACAGGAAATGAAATCAGATCATCAGCTGATTCAGACTCAAACGTTTTTCGAAAGGCTGGAGTGGTTCCTCCGGCCATCCTGGGCGACTGTTTTCCTTGCTCGCCTTCTCCCCACACGTCTGCTGGAGCGAGCTTGCGCCACACTTGGAGTAAACAGAGATGTCACTGTTCGGTGGCCGAGAAGAGGGCCCTGCCCACTCAGCCCGTGTCCACCCGCGCCCGCGTCCACAGGGCAGAGCCATCTGGGAACAACGGCTAGAAAAACGGCTGCTCGGAGCCTGGGCGTCTGCTGGAGGAGAGGCCCGAGTGAGCCTCGGAGGAGGGCGCAGCGTCTTGCAGAGAACGTGTCCCTGGGAGATGACGGAAGAGTGAGCTGTGTGAACCAGGGACCAGCGGCGCCACTTCACCACCAACCGGCTGTGGCCCTGAGACTGAGGCTGAGGGTCAGCTCAGGCTGTGGAGGTCTGCGAGCCCCTCCCGGCCACATGCTCCCCAGAGCAAGAGTCCCAGCAGCCGCCCTTGCAGCACACGTGACCTCCATGACCCCAGATGAGCGTGAGGGCCTCACGTCCTTACATGGCTCCTGGGGTGACGTCCACGCTGGCCC
>PVHY01033686.1:0-10963 GCA_004024945.1 Uropsilus gracilis
TGTCATCCTTGCACAGGGGCCATGCTATTCTTCTCTGTATCATTCCAATTTTAGTATATGTGCTGCTGAAGCAAACACGAAAACTAGGTATGTTAACAACAATTATGTTATTTTTTCCTTCAGTGAAAAATGTCTTTATTTTCTCTTCACCCTGAAGGGAAAAACATACCGGACTGGCAGTTCTTTTCCTTTAATACTCAAAAAATGTTGAACCCCTTCCTTCTGGCCTATATGATATCAGGTGATAAATTCAACTGCCCTTAGAATTTGTGTCACCATTATAAATATCTTTGCTCTCTGGCCACTTTCAAGACTTTTTTTCTTTAGTTTTAAGAGACTTAATTATGACATATCTTGGAAAGTGTACAGTACTGTACATTTTCCATGCATTTTTGTATCAAGTTCAGCTCCCTATGGGTCCTGCTGCTGATAGCTTCCAGGTGAATGCAGGCAAAATCTTTACCCCTCGTTGCTTCCAATGTATAATGTCATCCATCTTTGGACCATCCTGACACCAAGAGAGGGGAAGCAAAGTAGGGTACCTGTTAGTCTTGTGTCTTCTCACTTTATTCCGTTCCATTGCTGCCCAGTGAGTATAGATGCTTGTCTTTCCCATTTTTCTATACCAGGGTAAAGGGAGGCTGTTGTCCTGATTTGCATGACAACATTTAGTCTCCTTGATGCCATGTGAGGTGAATAATCACTCTGGTCACCCCCTCCTAGCACAAAAATGATGACAATGAACCTAGTGTTGACTCATCCCCACTCACATCACCTCATTAAGTCTGATTCCTACTGTGAAGGGTTGTTAAGCTCAGCTCTTTACTGGACCCAGCCCTTTGCTCAAGCAGGTAAATTAGATCATCACTGTCCACTTCCCTATGCAAAAGATGGAAGACCAGTTAACACCACCCAAACTGGGAGACTGGAGTGCCATACTTACACATAGCAAAAAATAGAAGTTCTCCACTAGCTCCATAGATGCCACTGATTAAGGAACGTTGGGCCATTTCCTGCATCTTCTGGGTGAATGTTGGGAGATGAGCATCTTGCTCAGCCTGATCAAACCACTAGAGAGGAAAATTGGAACATGTCAACCATCTGTGATCTGGAACATAAAGGAAAGGTTAGCTATTAACTGGGCCCCACTACCACTTTGTATTCTCAGTCCCTTTTGTAACCTTGTGGGTCTCCCATGTATGTCACATGGATTCACTCCATTAAACAAGAGATCCTTCCACAGGTCTCTCCTAGAGCACCCCATTTCTACATTGGGCCTTTTCTGAGATGACAATGTTCACCATTCTCAAAGACCCTTTTGTTTGACACTCTGACTTTTACCCTTCATGAGGCAGTCAGAAAAGTTTATCTATTTCTAGATACTCAGTTTTTTTCTAGACCTAGTTTTCTGTAAGTGAATCTCTTAAATTTTAGTAACTTTTGGCATCTGTATAAACAGAATAATTCTCCCAAGTAATCTAGCAACAGTTCCCTGTTGCTCACCAGTTCTTCCTTCAGTTTATCTTTTTTCCCCCTCATACTTCACTGTAAGTAACAAGAGGAATCCAGACTGTATCCTTAAAACTTGGTTTGACATATCTCCAGCTAAATGGTCCAATTAATCATTTACTAGTTCTGTTTCACACATAACTGCAGGACACAATTCAGCTGACATTTTTTCACTAAATGAGAAGGATCCTCTTTCCTGCAGTTTCAGGAAAAACTTCCCCCTTTCAAGGCCCCATTGGCCTTGTGTAGACTTTCACTCACAGTTAATCAGAAATCAGTTATTCTCTAAAGCATTTTATGTTTTCTCATCCATGTTCCTCACTTCCTTCTAAGCCTTCATGGGCAGGTAAAAATTTAACATACATGTTCCTACTAACAGTCTGTTATGGGAAATGCAGGTTTTTTTCTTCCATGCTTTCCTAACTTTTTCCAGCTTCTACCCATTGCCAAATTGTAAAACCACTCATACATGTTTAAGTGTTTGTTACCTTCACCATTCACTTCCAAGTTCCAAAATCTTTATTTGTTTTCTATTTTGGCTCTAAGAAATTACCACAAACCTAGTGTCTTAAAACAGCACAAATGTCCTGAATCAAGAAAAATTTATGGGTCCTCATCCATCTAATAACAACTCTAAGATACTACTCAGACCCAGGGTGCAACAATAATAGGATTTTTTTAAACAAAAAGGGAATTTGGAAAAAAGAAAGAGTCTTTAAGTCTACAAATGGCTGATGATCCTAATCCGGTGTCTGCAGTGTCCAGTAGTAGAAAGCACTCTCTTCTGAGAGCCTGGAGCTGGTGGCACACTGGTAAATGTTGAACCAGGACCCTTTTCACAGTGGTGACTGGAGGTGATCACAGGTGGTGCTGCAGCAGCCAATAGCACCTATCCAGAAGCCAGACTGGACAGTGCCAGACACCAGAACAGACAGTGCTAGACACCAGACCAGGCAGTGCCAAGAGACAGTGCTAAAGGATAAAAAGTGGTATACAGCTCTTAGAGATGGTCAGACAGGTCAGCAGTGCCAGTCATTGGTCAGCAGTGCCCATTAGCACCAGTCATTAGGCAGTGATGCTAGAGGCACCAGTATTGTAACTCAGAGATTCCAGGCATAAATCAATGGCAGACAGCTGTTTTAGAAGTGGTGCCAGAGTTCCAGGTCTATCAGAAGCATCAGGCACAGACCAGTGGAACCAGTTAGCTGGTAATGTCAGAGGCAGGGCCAGTGACAGGAACAGTGATAAAGCTGCAGTTTGAAGCAGAGATCAGATGTAAACATCTCAAAAGTTTGGGAGATCTGCAGACGTCTCAAAGGTCTTAAAGGAATGTGAAGCTCTGCAGAGGTCTATGAGCAACCATCTGAGGAATACCTTCTGATAAATAGGCTGAAATTGGTTACATCCTTGGCTTATATCCCCTTCAGTGTCCCCATCTTTTAAGCTGGATTGGTCCATTTACAATCCCAACATTTGATTAGTTCTGGTCAAGCTTGAATGTGAACATTCTCAAAAACTTTCAGTGGCACTGTAGGTGTGCAAACCTGATTGATCCATTGGGAAATGGAAAATAGAATTGATTCATTTTCAGTTCTGGCATAGTATTCAAAAATAAAACCCAGGGGACCAAGTGAGTTTTAGAGACATTTAGAAATTTGCCAATTTTTATTTTGTTTTATTTTGAGATTTGGTCTCACTATGTTGCCCTGGGTAGTCTCGAACCCATGGACTCAAGTGATTCCTAACCTCAGCCTCCCAAGTAGCTGGGATAGCTGGGATTACATGCACATGCCACCATGCCTGGCTTGAAACTTGCCAAATTTTAAAATAATATTTTGCCAGATTGGATTTAAACCCTATTATGTATCTTCAATTTTTTTTTCTATCTGTATTTTTCTGTGTGTGTTGATGGGAAGAAACTATATATATATGTTGACTGTAAGTTCTCATGTTAATTAGCATATATACAAAACTGTTGGAAACTGTTTCAATACCCTGGGCAGGAACATGCTTAGGGTGGCACTGCCATTGCCCCCAGCTCCCCAGTGAGATGTGCACTTGCCAGAGTCGCTGTCTAAATGAGAAAGCATCCCACTAGATTTGAGGAAATAGTTTAGTTCTTCCTGTACCATCAGTCTTTCATGCCCAAGATTTTTATCACCTCTGGGAAAGAGCTCACTTAACATTCAGTGCACTCAGCTTAAAGGAATACTTGCAAACAGTGGGTTCTCACTGTGTCTGAGGGTCACAAGCAGAGTCAGGAATGTCTGCTTTCAGCACCCTGTATCTAAGAAGGCCCCACTCCCCCAACTCAGTCTTCTTTTAATCTGGTGATTGCATCTGAGCTCAGTGTGTCTTCATCATTCCACTCGATCAAAGTTATTTGCCACTACTCTTGATAAGTAATTTATGAAACATGAAACATGAAACTGAATATTAGCGGACTCCAAATTCGCAATTTTAACCTACTCACTAAAATACACTTGAAATATCCCCAACCCAGTACATTTAGGCACTTTCTGACAAACTGGGTCACTCAGCATAGACCGGCTCAGGTCAGGTCAGATACTGCAGGCCCTGGGTCCTACTTTGGGCACTTTCACTTAAAAAATGTCCTTTTCATGGTGTACTTCATGTTTCATATTTGGTGTTTTGTGCTTTTTATTGGTGATTCTGCTGCTTACAGTGATCCCAAGCATAGTGCTAAGCTGCTAACACAAAAAAAACGGTGCCATGCCTGACAGGAAAAGTGCTTTTGTTATATGAGCTGTATTTATGAATGAGTCATGGTGCTATAGGCCAGGAATCAGTGTCACTAAATGAGCAATATGGTTCATTCAGAAAAAGGAAGAGGAAATTCACCAATCTGTCCACAAAGTCACCCTGGAAAATAAACCACTGTAATATCTACAGTTTGCGATGAAACTGGGAGAGCCAGAAAAGCAGCAAAACGTGGGCTCACGAGATGATAACGGAGAAAGAAGGTGTAGTGAGCAGTGATGTTGTGGGACCAAAAGCTAAAGCAGTGTGTTATCCCTTGCCAGGCCAGGCATATTCCAGACTCTTTCTAGCTAGCATGTTTCATGAGACAAGGTGGTGAGAAAAGCAGTCAACTTGTGGGTAAAGTAGGTTGTGCAACTCAGGGGGCTTCAGACAGAAGCTGTACAACACCTGCTAAGTGTCACTTGGGAAAGTGGGTCTGTGAAAGAGCAGGTGCTCACTGCTGATTTATTAAAACCTGGCTTATTTACAGAGATATCAACAGATAAACCTATGTAAGGCAAGTGTCATTTTGGCTGATAAAATGTGACTGAGGCTCACAGGGTTCATTTGGCTGTTAAAATGTCATGACTGAGGCTCACAAGACCCTGGCCCTATCCCCTGTGCCAGATTTGCAAAGTCATGTTTGCAGAGGTCTTATAACCAGCACAAATACAAACTAGAACTGGACTGAAAACTAGAACTAGAACTGGAAATTGCAGGAAAACCTGCAAGCTGCAGGAAGAGAGCCCTGGGGAGCATGGGAAAGTAGGGTAGAATCCAACTTAGTTGGTTGTGACTCATTTATTGTCTTTATGTTAAAACTGTCTTCCTCTTTGGCAGTCAGTCCCATGCCCTGTCCTTGTCCAGACCACCACTGATTGAGTTTGTAGAATCACTGTTGTTTTTTTTTTTTTTTTTTTAATTTGACTCTTCATGCAAGATACTAAGTTCCACCTACTTGAAAGGACTGTCAGTCAGGAGTTGAAAATATTTATAGTAAAATTTACTTTTCTTTATACATTGACAGACATTTAACTGAAAAATCATGCATAAGACATTGTTCTGGGTAGTAAGGATGTAAAAATTGAGTGCAACAGTAGAGGAAAGCAAGAACTGTGGGGATCAGGGAGAGGCTGAAGTCAAACCGGCAAAGTTGATGACCCTGAGACAGAGTCCCAAAGAAAATTAGAAATGTGAGAAGCTACCAGGGCACACTGTTAGCTGAGGCACAGAGATCTGCCAGTACCCATAAAGACAGGGGTCTGTCTTTACTGGTGTACGAAACACGAGCCAGGGATTGTTAGGAAGTGAGGGGTTATGACCTTCGTGAGTTGGGTAAGGGTCTTCAGGTGTCCCTTAAAAATGATACCATGGCTAAAACTAATAGTCTTGCTTTGAGAGTACTTTCAAGCTACGTAAATGGCCAGCAAGGTTACCTCATTTCTTATGTTGTCAGCTGTTCTGCCCAGTGAGTGCCACATGTTGCCATAGAGGTTTCTGACTTCTGAATCCAGGGGAATGTCTCCTTTTTCTCAGGAATTTTTATGTGAATGGTGCCTCCTGAAACTATACATTTTGTTTATGTGCTCTGCTAACAGTGAAAGTCCTGGACAGTTAGAAAAATTAGAATGTGGCAGTGATGATGTGTGCTCTATTTCCTTCATCTACTCTCTGCCTCTTTCCTCCTCTCTCAGTGTTGGACGAAGATGACCATTACTTCTCCAGAATCCTTGACTCCCCTGAGAAGAAGCCGCCCTTTCTCACAGAGTACTCCAACGGGACTGAATGGCATGGGCTGGTGTGAGTACTCACACCCTGACCCGGGTGAGTTACATGTCTCTCTTTTTTGTTTTGTATTCTGGTGTCTTAACAAGGCCTGGAGAGTTGTTGTCTGCTCTGTTCATTTGTTTGTCAGAAGTAGTTTGAAAGTGAGAGAGATAAACATCGTGTCTTACCCCTTTCAGTTAGAAAGAGGTCACTAGCACCTAAGAAAAGGAATTCTTGGCATGGGTAAGATGCATTATTGAATTCCCAAACCTGGGTCCATTGGCTTGTTTTGAGCAGAACTACTGACCAACACAGGGTCTTATACTAGGATATGACCTACAGAAGAAATCACCACACAGAGCCTTGCCTTTGATGGAGTGATGGGACTTGGATGTTCTCCTTCTGAGGGACAGACATCTTATTTGATTTGTATGGCAGTCTCTTTGAGTCCATTTCCCAGAACAAATATGTGATACAATGTTGGGTCTCAGGTCTCAAGCAGGTACAGGTTATGTTACATGGCAACTTCACAGTCTGAAGACTCCAGCTGACTGGAGGGAGGAGGTCAGGTCTGCTGTTGAAGAAGGGTAAAACCTTCAGGGTTGAAGGGTTAAAAAAACAAAAGAGCTATACCTATGCCTATCAAACATGTACTTTTTCCAGACTTGGGGAGTGAGAAAGGAGGTTTACCTTTAAGACTTTGCAGAGTTGGGACTTGTTGGAACTGAAGACCTGGAGAAAGCCAGTGAGATGGACATTGACCATGATGGGAGACTGTGGCATGTGCCGGAAGGCTGACCTGGTCCTGAGCTCTGACCCTGTCTCAGTGCATGCCACTGCTGGTCCTTGAGGCACTGGCTGGTAGACATGGTGATTTTCCTCTAGCAAAACTGTGTACTCCTACTGCATTGTGCAGTAGGTTTTTGTTCTTTCCCAGATAAAATGGTTGGAATCTTAAATTCACAGTTGGTAAAGTCATGAAAAAGTGCTAGACTACTTGAAAGAATTTTTTCAAAGGAAAACCTATTTCTAACATAAGCTTTTCATTAAGTTATGGAATTATTTGGAGGCTCATGGAAAATACAAAAGAAGGTTATTTTTTCAGAGCTAATCCTCAAATCTAACTTTGGCTTTAAAGTTAGGATTTTCTTACAAACTTAATAATCACATAATAATCCTATTAGTCTAGTGAGATAATCATACAATTTTTGTTTTTTGTGTATGGTATATTAATTCATTTTCTGGTATTAAACCACCCTTGCATTTCTGCAAGGAAGAAATCCCATTTGGGTAAGATGTATACTTCTTTATATACTTTGCTGAATTCAGTTTGCTGGTATTTTATTGAGAATTGTTGCTTCCATATTCCTAAAATATATTGGTCTGTAGTTTTAGTTTTCTCAACTGTAATGTGTTTATCTGGTGTTGGTATCAGGGTTCAATTGGTCTCATAAATAAGTTGGAAATGTTAGTTCCTCCTCTGTATTTGTGAATAATTAATTTTTATTCCTTTCTCCATATTCATATTCAGACCTGAACTTTTTATTACAGGTTATTTTGTGCTTGCTGATCAATCTCTTTACTTGTTATAAATCTATTCATACTGTTTCTTTCTTCTTGAATTTTGGCAGCTTAAGTCTTAGTGGGAATTTATACATTTCATTCAAGTCTCTAATCTTGGTTAGTGCACAATTGTCCAGTTTTTCTTTAATATTCTTTTTGTTTCTGTAAGGTCAGCAATAATGCATCATTTCTCATTTATGATTCTGAAAATTTAAGTCTTTGTTTTTCTTCTTGATCAAACCACATAAAAGCCTGCCAATTTTGTTGTTCTTCAAAAAAACCAATATTTGGTTTCTTATATTTTATTTATTCTTTTTCTGTTCTGTTTCTTGGTATATTTATTTTCTGTTGTTTCTCTATTAATTCCTACTCTAACCTTTATTATTTCCTTTCTTTGTCTCACTTGAAGTTCAGTTTTATTTTTCTTTTCCAAGTGCTACAACATACAGATCTAGTTGTTAATTTGAGATCCTTCTCTTTTTTTATAGAGCCATTTGCAACTATAAATTTCTCTTTAAGCACTGTTTTAATTATGTCCCTTAAGTATTGGCCTATTTTGTCTTCACTTTCATTTATCTCAAAGTATTTTCTGTTCATTCATTTGATTTCTTCTTGGACCCACTGGTTATTTAGGAGTGTGTTGTTTCTACATATTTGTGAGTTTCCCAGATTTTTTATTAGGACTTTTCGAATTCATTCTGTCATGGTCAAAGAATACACTTTGTATTATTATTTCTATTCTATTAAATGTATTGAGGGTTTTTTTAAATTTTGGTGAATTAACATGATCTAACATTTGAGAATTTTCCATGTGCACTTGAGAAGAATATATGTTCTTGTACTTTTGGGCTGTATGTGCTATAGATATCTACTAGGGGTAGCTGGTCTATAGTGTTGTTCAAGTCTTCTGTTTCCATGATCATCTAATTCTTCTATCCATTATTGAAAGTTAGACACTGAAATCTAATTGCTGTTGCTCAGTTATCTACTTCTTTCTTCATTTCATTCTGTTTTGCTTTATGTATTTTGGTGCTTTGATATAAGGTGTACATGTAATATCTTCCTGATGGGTTAACCTTTTTTATTTTTATAAAATGCCCCCTTTATCTCTCATCACTTTTTTGTTTTGAAGTTTATTTTATCTGATATCAGAGTATCCATTCTATCTTGTGGTTGTGTGACATATCTCTTCCATCCTTTTACTTTCAGTGTCTTTGTGCTTTTGAATCTAATGTGTATCTCCAGTGGATAACATATAGGTGGATCATGTGTGTTTTATTCAGTCTAACATTCTCTGCCATTTGATTAGTTTCATTTAAATTTAGATCATTTAAATTAGCATCATTATTGATGTAATTGGATTTATACCTGATATTTTACTTTTCATTTTCTGTCTCATCTTTTTTGTTCCTCTGGTCTTCCTTTCTTTTGCATTGAATGAGTGTTTTCAGCATAGTATTTCAATTTTGTCAATAATTCTTTCACTAGGTTTTGTGCTGCTCTGGGGTTATTAATATACTAATATATACACACCTTAGCTTATTAGAATCAGATTCAGATCTGTACCAGCACAATTCTAATAAAATAAAAAAAAAATTATCCCTATATACCTCCTATTCCCTTTCTCTTTTTGTGGTATTTTTGTTACACATATTACATATATTTTGTTATAAACCCAACAGTATATTATTAAAATGATTACTATGTGTCAGCATTTTTCTAGCCATTACAGTGTTGCTCTCACCCATTTCTTTTGTGCTATTAACATATAATCCACATATATTATATTTCTATATATTACAAATCAAAAATTACATCATATACTTAGTATTTTCTACAATTGCTTTTTATTTCAGTTTTAAAAAAGATAAAATGGGAACTTATGATACATTTTCTAGTTACCTAATTACCACTATCAGCACTTTTTGTTTATATGAATTCAAATTACCATCTACGGTCACTTGCTTTCAGTCTGAAGACTTTCCTTTAGTATTTCTTATAAGTTGGCCTAGAATCAACAAATCCAGATTTTGTTTATGTGAGAAAGTTTTTTAAGAATACTTTATATTTTAAGTATATTCTAAATACTTAAGGAACTAATCATTCATTTCTGGAAAGAGCTTTGCTGAATATAGAATTCTTGATTGACAGGTTTTTTTAATTAGTACTTTTATTATATAATTCAACTGCCCCTGACCTCCCTAGTTTTTGCTGAAAAGTTAGTTGTTAATCTTAGTTGTGCAGTTAATATATGTTGCATATAGTTGTGCAGCTTTTCTCCTGTAGCTTTCAAGATCTTCTCCTGGTCATTTGCATTCAACACTTTTTACTATCCATATATGTGTATTTTTCCAGGCATCTGTTTGGAATTCAGTGAGCTGCCCAGATGTGTTTTTGAATAAATTTTGGAAGTTTCACACATTCTTGAAGTTTTGCCTCTCCTTTCTTTCTCTCTTTTCTCTTTCTGCTACCCTCTTACATGTATATTGGTGCTGAATATTTTTTCCTCTCTAGTACATCCTTATATCTATGTTGAAAAAGCTCATGGTGTCTGATATTTCTCAAAGACTCTGTTCATTTTTCTTCTTTCTTTTCTCTTTTCTTCAGTTTGCAGCATCTCTATTAATCTCTCTTTAGCTATGACAGTTCTTTTTCCTGTCATTCAGTTCTTCTGTTGAGCCCCTCTGAAGAATTTTTATCTTATCTATTGTACTTTTGACTCCAGAATTTCCATTTTTAAGATGATTTCTATTTTTTATATTCTCAACTTGATGCAACATTGTTGTCAAACATCTTTTCTTTATTTGGATTTCTTCACTAGTAATACTGTAAAGCTACTTTGAATTCTATTTCTGATAAATCTGACATCCATCACCCTCACAGTTTCAACACTTGCCTGCTTATCCTCCAGTGTATGGGTCACACCTTCCTGTGCCTTTGCAGTATCTCATAATTTTTTTACATAAAATTAGATGTTTTAGATAATATTTTCTAGCAACACTATCACCACTCTGGACTTGTTATTATCAATTGCTTATTTGTTTAGTAATGAGGTAAATTGTTTCAGTCAAGTCTGTCCCCCCCACCCCCCCCCCCTGCAGTTGTAAGCCTACCATCTATCTTTTTAGGGATCATCTCCCTAAAGAGGTGAGTGTGGGTATGTCCACAACCATCCTAGAAGGATTCCTCTCAAATGTCTTATTCCTTGTTATTGCCTGCAAACTAACAGGGTTACAGCCTAGGCTATCCATTAGATAGATTAATCTTTTTCCAAATCCCTTTCCACACAACTTTCACTGTTCTTGTGAACACCTTTAGGTTTAAACTTCTCCATGCTCTGTTAAAAATGAAGTCAATTTCT
>PVHY01033687.1:0-10960 GCA_004024945.1 Uropsilus gracilis
GGGCAAAACTCTCCATGAACTACAGTTCAGAAATCCATTTCTGGAAACATCCACAGATGGCAAAAAAATGAAGGAAAACATAAACAGATGGGACTACATCAAACTGAAAAGCTTCTGTACAGCAAAAGAGACAACAGAAAAAACTAAAAGATGCCCAACCGAATGGGAAAAAATCTTTGCTCTCCACATGAGTGATAAGTGTTTAATAACGAAGATCCACAAGGAACTCACACAACTAAACAAAAGCAAAACAAAAAGCCCAATCAAAAAATGGGGAGAAGAACTAAAAAGACACTTCTCCAAAGAGGAAATACAAATGGCCAACAGGCACATGAAAAACTGCTCAACATCGCTAGTACTAAGAGAAATGCAAATCAAAACCACAATGAGATACCACCTTACACCAGCAAGAATGGCCCACATCCAAAGAACAGGCAACACAAATTGCTGGAGAGAAAGGAACACTACTACACTGCTGGTGGCAATGTAAACTAGTTCAACCACTATGGAAAGGGGTGTGGAGGATGCTCAAGCTAATGAAAATGGAACTACCATTTGACCCAGCAATTGCTCTTCTGGGAATCTACCCAAAAGAGACCTCAATGTGGGTACAAAAGGACACCTGTACCCGGATGTTTACTGCAGCACAATTTATAATTGCAAGGTCATGCAAACAACCTAAATGCCCCAAAACAGGACTGGATGAAAAAAATGTGGTATATATACACGATGGAATATTACTCATCAATTAAAAATGACAAATTGGACAACTTCATAACAACATGGATGCATTTGGAAGAAATCATATTAGCAGAAATAAGCCATAAAGAAAAAGGCAGAAACCAAATGGTTTCACTAAAGTATGGGATATAGTGAAAAAAAAAATAAAAATAAATAAAAGCCTTGAGGAAAGTCAAAACAAGCTAAGCACCAAAATGAAATGCACAACTATGAACAGGAGGCAAAGGCGGGGAAGGGAGGGGAGGGAGAGGGGGGCAAACCCTTGAGGTTACAAAGTTGTGAAATTTATATATAAATAAAAAAATATATATTTAAAAAAAATAAAGACCCAGGAATATCAAGAAAAGTTAACTTCTGTTGAAGAAATCAGAGATAGATAGATAGATAGATAGATAGATAGATAGATAGATAGATAGATAGATAGATAGATAGATAGATAGATAGATAGATAGATAGATAGATAGATAGATAGATAGATAGATAGATAGATAGATAGATAGATAGATAGATTGATAGAGAGCGAGCAAGAGAGATAGATATATTTCTATCTATATCTATTTCTATCTATATATTTTTTCTATTTATTCCATATTCATTCTCAGGAGGCTATGTAGTTCTAAAAATCTGCCCATCTCTTCCTATTTAATGAATTTATTGGCACGTAGTATTTTCCTGTTATTCTTTGAATATCTCCAGCATCTTTTGTAATTTCTCTTTTGCTTTTGATCTTTTTTATTTAAATTTTCTCCCTTATCTACTTAGTGAGATTAATCAGAGATCTTACTATTTTGCATAATTTTCCACAAACCCATCTCTTGGTTTCATTGATCTTTTGGACATTTTGAATTCTGTCTCATTTATTTCCAATCTGTTTTTTTTTTCATTCTATTACTGGCTATTGGTTTTGTTTATTCATCTTTTTCTAGTTCCTTGAGGTAAGAACTAAGGTTATAAGTTTGAATTCTTTCTTGTTTCTTGATATAGGCCCCTGTTGTTGCACAATTCCCTTGGTACCACTTTGGCTATATCCGGTAAGTTTTGAATGGTTTTGTGCTAGTTGTTATTTGTGTTTAGGTACTTTTTGATTTCTTTGTTTCAAGTAGTATGTTATTCAGTCTCAAGGTATTAGAACATTTCTTTTTGTATAAGTACCACATGCTATTCTATTATTATTCTATTCTATTGCACCAATAGAATTCCAGAACACTTCATTTTATAGTTCATTTCTAGTTCAGTACCTTTCTGATCAGAGAAGATATTTATTCTGATTTCAATTTTCATTTACCCACCTTCTTCTGTTAACCAATAACTGGTATCATAATATGAAATTTCATTTTGTTTTATTTAATTCATCCATTTGTTTGTTTTCCCAGTTTACCAAATGTAAGTGAAAATATGCAATGTTTGCTTTCTCTGATTTTTTTCACAACACACGATACCCTCTAGAGGAACCTTCTAGGTCCATCTATGTTGTTGGTGGTACATGATTTCACCTTTTTTTGTATAGTTGAGTCTTTACTCTTTATCCAATTACCTGTTGATGGACACTTCAGTTGTTTCTAATTCTTGACTATTATAAATAATATGCAATAGCCATGGGGTTGCATGTATCTCTTCAAATTAGTATTTTTTTATTTTTCAAGTAAACAACCTGAAGCGGGATAAATGAATCATATGCAATTTCTATTTCTTCTTTTTTTTTAAAGAAATCTCCATACTGTGTTGAAGCATTTTTATGACTAAGCTTTCAATTTCTTGTTCAGGTCAACTGTGACCCTGCATATTTCTGTTATAAGTCCAAATATGTGTAGCCAGTACAAGAGATATTTTAGATGTGTATAAAGTTACAGAGCTGCCATATTCCATTTTTATGTGTAAGCCAAAATAAATTGAAATATAACCCATAAAAGGTATATAAATAGCATTGTTTATAATAGTCAAAAGTAGAAATATTTCAAAGTATTATTTACTAATAAAATTAATGCAATACTAATACACACTATAATAGGGATGATAGCTTATATATATATTATGCTAAGTAAAAGAAGCCAATTAAAAATCATATATCCTCATCACCACTTGTATCGGCCTCACCAATCTGTGTGGGTTCAGTGTTGGTTCTGGCAGTTGCACAGACAAACTAGGCAAGGCAGGGCAGGCCAGGGCTGGGACCAGGGCAAGGCTGCGGAGGGGGGTGCTGGGAGGCAGATGAGCCCCCCAGTCCCCCAGGTATCTTCACATTCTTTCTCTGATCTCTCTCTCTCTCTCTCTAGTTCTTTATGAGCTCCCTCTGGTATTCTCTCTCATATTTGTGCTTTTATCTCATGCTTTATCTGCTGTCTGTGCCCCCTTTACCCCTCTCTCCTAGATCCAGGTGTGCACACTTATGTGCATGCCCATATGTGCATGCCCACTGGACCTCACAATCATGGGGAAGATGCAATACCCCAGATGCTGTTTGTACAGGCTAATGGAGGGAAAATCCTGACTAATCACTTACCTGTCTAAGCACTTAGCTTATACTTATGTTTGCATGTATTTCATTATTTTCAGATGAGTTTTATGATAATAAAAATTATAAATGAAAAAAAATAATTTAAAAAGTGATATGATTTTATTTATATGTACTATCAGAACAGGTAAATTTATAAAAACAGAAAATAAGTCATGGATATTAACTTTGGATATTAATGTGGATAGTGATTGATGTCTTATAGATAGAAATTTATTTTAGGGGGATATGTGAAATATTCTACAATTACATGGGGATGGTTGCATAACCCTATGAACATGCTGAACTGCAATTTTGCATGGGTAACCTATGTGTTATGTGAACTATATCTTGATAAATCTATTTCTGAAAAATCCTTGCCAGATAATTTCAACATGTGATACATATTGCTGCTGCCATTAGTTGATGATATTTTTTCATCCAAGTTGTGAGCTAGTGTTAGTGCTGCCAATCAATATAAAGTACCACAAATTGGATGACTTAAAATTTATTGTCTTACACTTCTAGTGACTAACTTAATCCAAGGTTGGTTTTTCTGAGAGCTGTAAGAGGGAATTTGTCCCATATCACTAACCTTGTTTCAGGTGTTTTGGCATATAAATTCAAGTATATTTTTGTTATAGTTTCCATTTGTGGTTACAATGGAAATTTAGTTTTATAAGCCTTTACCATGCAGCACTAGTTTACTTCTTTTTGTCTCCTCTTCCATCCATGCTAGTACCCATGTCAATATAGAAAGCTTTTTCCTGGGTCCCTGGTATCATTTGGAGGGAAATAAACGACAGCAATACCATTAGACAGAGAGCACTTCACTGGCTTACTTTCCATCTACCCATATGGCTTACTTTCCAGCTACCCATGTGCCAGTAGCTCCCCACTCTATCTTTACTATGATACCAGGGAAGAGAAGCACCTATGTGTACCTCCTTCTTCTACGGCCCGGAGAGGCAAGTGTTTGAGGGTCTGCAAATTAATGAAAATGGAACTACCATTTGACCCAGCAATTGCTCCCTGGGGAATCTACCCAAAAGAGACCTCAATGTGGGTACAAAGGGATACCTGTACTCGGATGTTTACTGCAGCACTATTTATAATTGCAAGGACTTGGAAGCAACCTAAATGCCCCAAAACAGAGGACTGGATGAAAAAAATGTGGTATATATACACGATGGAATATTACTCATCAATTAAAAATGACAACTTTGATGATTTTATGATAACATGGATGTACTTAGAAGAAATCATATTAGCAGAAACAAGTCAAAAAGAAAAAGACAGAAACCAAATGGTTTCATTAATATATATGGGATATAGGGAAAAATAAACAAAAGCCATGAGGAAAAGTCAAAACAAGCTAAGCACCAAACTGAAGCATACAATTTCCGTCGGGGGGGAAGGGGAGGAACAGTGGGGAGGGTAGGGGGTAAATCCCTGGGATTACAATGATGTGGAATTTATATATAAATAAAATTTTTAATGTAAAAAAAAAGTTTGAGGGTCTGAATAGGTGAAGATTCAAGAGACTAAAATACTGATTTGTGTCCTACCACTAGGTAGAGGGTCAAGAGTTGGTGACCCTGGTTGTCTTCTGATAATGAGTGGAGTTCCAGGAGACATTTAAATTAAATCTTCTTCTGTTACCTCATGGAAGGCCAGATAATGACATGGGTCTGATGATTTCTGTTATACTAGAAGGGTGGGAGATACCAGCACTTTTGGTACACATGTTGCTAACAGATCTGCCTATTGCTGATGGGTTTGACACGATTGGTTGACATGTCTCACTTATCTGTTGCTGCTCTCTCACTGCTACCAATAGCCATGTTGGAGGAAGTGTTTGCCTCCACAGATTTTTTTTGTGCTTTTACCACAGATAGATTATTTCAGTGTTACTGAATGAGAGATGGGTTGTATCCTCTGTCTGTTCTTGTGACACTAGTTTTCTTTGTAGGTTGGAGTGGGGGATGCTTTGACACCCTGGGCTCTGCTGGTGTTGCTGCTGTAAGAATATCCAGATTTTTATATTTTAAATGTACTAATTATATACATTATTTCTCTTAATCTTTTCATTCTAAGACTTGTTTTTTATTTAAAATATCATAGTATAGAAATCTTACTCATATTTTTTAGTTAAAGGGTTTTAGCCCAAGTGTTTTCATGAACTCTGTCTTAGCAAATCAGACTACTGATGCATGAACTGACTTTACTCTCCTTGATTATTTTTACAAATAAATTTATATTGAGGTAATATTTAGTTCGTAATATTATATAAGCTTCCAATGTAAAGCATTATAATTCAATATCTATAAATATGGCATCATGATCATTAACAAAAGTACGCATTAACTTTTAATACATACCAACTCTAGTACAAAGAACTCATTTATGAGACATGTATTCCTGACCAAAATGGAGTACTAGAGACAAAATTTACTCTTTTTCCCTGAGACAAATTGACAAAAACAGACAAAATATGTGAAATGATTGTTTCAAAAAAGCAAATCAGGAAGTAAATTACAGCGACATGTAAAAATCATTGAACAAAGTAAGCCCTGTAATTGTCCCAGTTCACTTGCTTGAGATATCATCTATGTTTCAGTGTTGGTAAGGAGGGAAGTAGGCAGTACCACAGAGATTCCCAGAGTTGAAGAAAGGAAGCTAAGAATTAACTAGATTTTGCCAGGTACAGAGGGGGAAAGGAGTGAAAGAGAAACAACTGCACTAAGAGAGAATAATAGAAATCAACAGAAGATTCCAATCAGTATGCAGTAGATTGTTGATCAATGCTTGCACATCAGATTGAGTACACAAAATCAGGAAAGAAGACTACATGGAAAAATCTGAGGGAAAAGTGCCAGAACTCATTCAGAAAAAGTGCATCTTCCAATCATCTAGACTGGAAAATCACATAATTCATGGACTGCTGAGTAAGGTACCCAGAAGGGTCATGTATCCATAGTGGGGAATAATTATCTGTAGACTAAACCGTCCTTGGTCTCATCTAATAAATAATGAAACCAGGACCAGAAAGACTCAAACTATTTCTGTGTAAATTGACCATATCACAGAATACATTTCAAAAATATTTATAAGAATATGAAGTATCTAGCACCTAAATGATAAAATCCACAAGCCATATACACTCTTTCAGTATCTGGGGTAGGATGGAACTCATGAATCTACCTCATTTCCATTGCCCTCTGTCTCACCATCAGAACTTCACATGGAAATTTAACAGTGAGATAGAAAGGGGAGGTTTCAAGTTCCCTGCCACACCGTAAGAAGGACTGGAGCAGAGCAGCAATAAGAAGCTGAAAAAGACCAGAAGAAGATTTGAAGGAGGGAGATAAAGAAAACTGGAGGAGGCACGTGGAGCAGAGATATGTCACACTTGCTTCTCCATCTTGAGCTTATACCAGGAACTTGGGGGCATGGAAGTAACACGTGGAGATAGAGGTGTGGGTGAGAGAACCCATGGGGAGGCTGACAAAGACAGCTGTTATGTTGATGTACATTTTGAGTTTGCTTCTTTCCTTCCAGACTTGTTTGGACCCTTCTTTCCACTTCATATGGGCCCTCACTGGAAGGTGCCTTAAACTTGTGGCAAGTTCTTGGGCCTTAGTGTTCCTGCTTTGGGTCAACACTGCTTGACTGGGCATTTACCCACTAGGGGATGGGTAACTGTGTGTTTGGCTGGAAACTATTTTAACTATATTCTTCTTAGTTGCACACAAACTGTACTAAAGTTATTTTTATTGAAGGCCTTATGCACTAGGTTTTGTGTTGATGTGGCAGATGGCAGAACTCATTTAGTGCAGGCAGGTTTGTGGGACCCTGGGGCACCCCTCATTCTGCCTGCTATCAGAAACACCTAGCAAACAGACACTGAGCAGTAACATACAGACACACACAGACACGCACACCCATGAGAGGCCTGCTAACAGAAACAACTAGCAAACAGACACTGAGCAATAAGATACACACACACACACACACACACACACACAAACATAAGAGGCCAGAACATTCCCTTCAATTTTGTTCATTAACTAAATATTTCTCTGAAAGAGCAGCCCAGTATCATGGAACATGGAGATCCTAGGATGTGAAGATACAGAACCTAGGATGTGAAAGACAGTGCTGAGGTGAAGTGGTGGGTCCTGGGCTAGTGTGTGGTTTGATGGTTGTTGAGGTCCTTGTCTGGTAGTGACTGTCTTGACTGGTTAGCAAAGAATGAGGAAAGATAGGCCGGGCATGGTGGTGCATGCCTGTAGGTGGCAGCCTAGGAAGCCGTGGCTGGGGCCAGGGATCACAGTTCAAGTCCCGCTGGGGGCACGTAACGAGACCTAGTCTCAAAAAAATATCTGGGTATGGTGGCATGTGCCTGTAATCCCAGCTACCTGGGAAGCTGAGGCTGGGGTTTGCTTGAGTCTGTGGTACCCTGGGCAACGTGAGTCTGTGGTTCCACAGGCAAAAATAGCGAGACCTAGTCTCCAAAAAAAAAAGAATGAGGAAAGGTGAAATTTACGAAAAAGAGAAATCAGTCAGTAACCAGTAATGAAATCCTGATTAAGATAATATTAGACTTCTCTGATAAAACATTATGGGCAAGAAAAGAATGGAGCAACATGTTCAAATACTCCAATATGACTCCAGTCAATAATACTCTATTTTACAACACTTTCCCTTAGATATGAGCTAAAAATAAAGACCTTCTCAAACAAACATAATCATAGGGAGTTTGTAACCACTAAATTCCTCCTTCAAGAAATATTTAAAAACGCTTCAGCATTTGAACCAATAAACACAAAGAACTGAACAACCAATCAAATACAACCACAAAACTAAGGACAAAATAACAGTGAATTTTTATATACTAATAATCCCTCTAAATACCAGTGGGCTAAACTCACCAGTAAAAGACACACAGTATCTGGTTGGACTAGAAAATAGAACACAATGTTCTGCTGCCAAGAAACACACCCAAATTTCAAGGATAAGCATAGGATGAAAATAAAGGGATGGAAAACAATTCTGCAAGCAAATGATACCTAAAGAAGAAACAGCCATACACATGTCAGAAGAAAAATAGACTTCCAGTTTAAAAAGGAATGAGACAGGGCAAGACACTATATAATGTTTAAGGTAACAGTAAGCCAGAAGATATAATGCTACTCAGTATTTATTCCCCAAATAGAAGAGCACCAAAATACATCAGATAATTGCTATTCAAATCTGAAAAGAGACATTTGAGAAAATACATAAGTGACTGGAGACTTCAACATCCTATTCTCAATAATGGACAGATCACTGGCACTAAAAATAAACAAGAACACACTGTACATAAATAACTAGACTGTCTATATTTAAAAGACATTCATAGGGCACGCATCTCCCCCAAATATGAGTACACATTTTTCTCAAGTACATGTGGGTCACTCTCCAGGATTGAGTACATACTGTATCACAAGACAAACATCAAATAATTCATGACAATTGAAATCAAAGCAATTATCTTTTTTGATCCTAAAGGTATCAAACTAGAAATCAATTACCAAAAGAAAGCAAGGTTTTCCATTACATGGAGCTGAACATCATGCTACTGAAAGACCAGTGGGTTAATCATGTTAGTGAAAGACTAGTGGGTCAAGAAAACTTTAAAAATACCCTGGGACAAATGCTAATGAGAACAGAAGTTTCCAGAATGTATCAGACACACTAAAAAGAGCATCAAGAGGGAAATATGTAGTAATGCAGGCCTATATCAAGAAACAAGAAAGAGCCCTATTGTCTCTTGTCTAGAGGAAGTAGAAAAGGCAGACAAAAAATACCAAAAGGAGGAGAATGAAGGAAATAATAAAAGTGAGAAAACAAATGAAATAGAACTCCCCAAAAGGCAGTTAAAAAGATCACTGAAACCACTAAAATCAAATAAAGACAAAACAAAGGAAGAAAACTACAGATCAATATCTCCAATGAATACAGGTGCAAAAATTTTAAATAAAATCTTGGCAAACTGAATCCAACAATGCATAAAAAGGCTTATACACCACAACAGATGGGATTTATCCCAGATACAAAGGAATGATTCAACACCTGAAAATCAAGTAACATAATCCATAACATTAACAAGGAGAGGACCAAAAATAATGATTATATCAATAGATGCAGAGAAAGCATTTGATGAAGTCCAGCATCCTTTCACGATGAAGGTCCTTGAGAAACTTGGGATAAAGGGAACATATCTCATAATTGTAAAAGCCATCCATGACAAAAACACAGCAAACATCATTCCCAATGGGGAAAATCTGAAATCATTTCAATTAAATTCTGGAACCAGGCAAGGATGACTGCTCTCACACTACTTTTCAACATAGTACTGGAAGTTGTAGCTTTGTCAATAAGGCAAGAAAAAGATATAAAAAGGATACAAATAGGGAAAGAAGTGAAGATATCATTATATGCAGATGATATGATACTTTATGTAGAGAATCCCAAGAAATCCACAGAAAACTAGTTAAAAAAATAAGCCAGTTCAGTAAGGTAGCTGGTTACAAAACAAACAAACAAAAATCGGAAGCTTTCTTATATACGATAAATCAATCAGAAGAAGAAGAAATTTAAAAAGTGACTCCATTTACAATTGCACCAGTGAAAATAAATACTTGGGGATAAATCTGTTTGGGAATAAAAGATGTAAAAGATCCATACAAAGAAAACTATAAAATATTGTTAAAAGAAATAGAAAAAGATGTAAACAAATAGAAAGACATCCCTTGCTCATGAACTGGAAGAATTAACATGGTTAAAAATGACATCCTGCCCAAAGCAATTTACAGACTCAATGTAATTCCAATAAAAATTTCAATGACATTCTTTACAAAAAGAAAAAAATTACTAAAATTCATATGGAATAATAAAAAAACCTCAAATAGCCAAAATCCTCCTGACCAAAAGGAGACAGAATGTAGGCATTACATTACCAGACTTTAAATTATACTACAGAGAGCCATAATAATTAAAAGAGCACAGTACTGGAATAAAGACAAACACAAAGGCTAATGGAACAGAATTGAAAGCTCAGAAATAAAGCAGCACATGTATGATCAACTAATCTATGACAAAGGGGCAAAAAACTTACATTGGAACAAGGAGAGTATCTTTAATATATGGTGCTTGGAAAACTGGACTATCAAATGCAAAAGAATGAATCTAGACTACTCCCTTACCCCTTACACAAAAACCAACTCAAAATGGATAAAAGACTTGGATGTAAGACTTGAAACCATAGGGGCTGGGCACGGTGGCTCGTGCTTGTAAGCTTCTGCCTATGAAGCGGCCGGGGCTAGGGATCACGGTTCGAGTCCCGCCTGGGGCCCGTAGTGAGACCTAGTTCCAAAAAAATAGCTGGGCGTGGTGGCGTGCGCCTGTCATCCCAGCTACCTGGGAAACTGAGGCTGGGGATTCCTTGAGTCTGTGGTACCCCGGGCAAGGAGAGCCTGCGGTTCCACGGGCAAAAATAGCAAGACCTGGTCTCAAAAAAAAAAAAAAAAAAAAAAAAAAAAAAAAAAAAAAAAAAAAAAAAAAAAAAAAAAAAAAAAAAAAAAAAAAAAAAAAAAAAAAAAAAAAAAAAAAAAAAAAAAAAAAAAAAAAAAAAAAAAAAAAAAAAAAAAAAAAAAAAAAAAAAAAAAAAAAAAAAAAAAAAAA
>PVHY01033688.1:0-10971 GCA_004024945.1 Uropsilus gracilis
GGCCTGGCCCTGGTGATATATCCCGGCCATCGCTCCGCGCCAGTAAACACAATTACACGCCATAAAAGCGCCGCGTGCCAAGATTATCTAGGGAGACAAATGTTCCCCCGCTGATTCCAGCCCAGTTTACACGCTGTGTTGCAACGCCGCAAACTGTTTGCCTCTTCTTTAAGCATTTAAAACTCGGTTTCTTAAACTGTTATGGCATTGGGAGCGCCTAAGAACAACAGACGTCCGCGTGATCGAGCGCTTCCCGGGGAAGGAATTCGCTGCCTCTTGGTCTCCAGAGGAAGGGTGTCCTTGCAAGGACGGGGCTCCGTGCGCTGCCTGCACCCCCTCGCCCTGCGAGGAGAGTGGGGGAGACGCCCGTCCGTAGGTGGCCCGTGAATATCTGCTCTAGGGGTTCCCAGCGTGGAGCCTGGTCCCCAAGGAGGGCACCCGATTGCAGGGCGTGTGTCCCCACAGATTCCCTGGTGAGCGGAAGGCAGGGGAAGGGGGCGCTCCTCTGACTTAACCTCCTGCTCTTTCTAGAAGCCGGGGAGCACCCCTCCGTTGCCATGGGGGAGCACCCCTCCGTTGCCATGGTTCCTTTTTCCTGGGCATTCGTGGGAGAGAGTGGTGAAGGTCCGTCAGGGAGGTGCACGGCCCAAGTTCCTTCTTCCCTCCACTTTTCAATGTTGCCTCTTCCTCGAGAGTTTTGGAACTTCCTTCCCCTCCAGCAAGCCAGCTGCGCCTCCGCCCCGAGCTGGGATGGCCGCGGGTCTAACCCGGTCCATCACTGCTGGCCGTGGGCACGTTGCTTTCTCCCCAGCCGCCGTCGGCCCAGCGGGATCGTCGCCTGCTACATGGGGGTGACCCCACCTAAGGTCATGTGAGGTGACGCATGGGCTCCGCAGGCCGCGCTTGGTCCACAGGGGCCAAGGAACAGTAGTGTCCAGAGCGGTCACTCAGGAGGGTGCAGTGGTTTCCCAGTCTGGGCTGTTCCGGGCTTGGGAGAAGGGGGGGGTCTGGGGTCTCCTCCCACGTCACTCTTGCGGCCACAGACAGAGCTTCAGGACCAGACCGGATCTGGACGTGGTCCCAGTGGCTGTACACAGCGGAGAGTGGACTGGCTCTCAGAACAAGAGCGCGAGAGGGCAGCCAGGGGTGTGAGGGCAAGACCCGGCGGGGGACGCCAGCCTGGAGCCAGGTTCCCGGCACAGCCAAGTGGCCAAGCAGAAGGCAGGGACGCTGGTAGTGAGTGGGTGGCCGTGAGGGACAAGCAGGGAGCTGGATGTCTCCCCGGGAGGCAGTCCGCCTCGGAAGGAAGGGGATCCAGTGGATGTCCTCTGGGGCGTCATCCCCAGAGACGCTCCCTTTGCCTGTGGGGTGCTGGTTTCTCCGGGAGGAGGAGCGGCCAGTGGCTGGAGACGCCCAGAGGGGAGGACACCGGCCCAGTCTTCCTGGGGTTCCAGGCTCGGCCTCACGGGGGCGCTGCTGAGCCGTGGAGGAAGTGTGTCCCTCCCCTGGTGGGGACCCTCCCAGGCCCCAAGGGCCTCTCCAGAGAGGGCCTGGCTGAGGCCCCTCCCCATATCTGGCTGGAAAGGGGCCCTTTTCTCATCTGCTTCGTGGAGAGCCAGGTCCGGGGTGGCACTGCCCTGGACCTGCTGGCTTCTGTAGGGACCATGGGCGCTGCGTGGGCGCCCACGGAACCCAGATATCTCATCCCGCCGTCAGGGGGAGACTTCCACTTGTTACTGAACCCGTTAAGGACGCTGGGAAGCTGCATTTTGAGGCGTTTATTATTCGAGGAGCTGCAGGACTTTGCACACTGAACTGCCTGGTCCTAACTTTTATTAACAAAAAGACCCAGAAACCACCCACTCTGTGGCCAGAGGCTTAAAGCTTGAAGACTGTGGAGCCTTACCTCCCGCCCTTCCCCATCCTTGGCTTTTAAAACGGTACCTGCAACTCCTCATCCGTTACCTTGGGTATTTGTCCTGAAAAGTACTTAGTGTTTTTTTTTGTAGTGGTGATTTTGATGCCTCCAAGATAAGGTTAAACAGCCACTCTGTCCTCAGGGCTTTTTTTTGGGGGGGGGAGGGGTTTTGGAGGGTAGACTTGCTAATACTAAGGTAGGCCAGGCATGGTGGCGCATGCCTGTAAGCAGCAGCCTAGGAAGTCACGGCTGGGGCCAGGATTGCGGTTCGAGTACCGCGGGGGGCACGTAGCGAGACCTAGTCCCCAAAAAATAGCTGGGTGTGGTGGCGCGCGCCTGTCATCCCAGCTATCTGGGAGGCTGAGGCTGAGGATCGCTTGAGTCTGTGGTCCCCCGGGCAACGTGAGCCTGCGGTTCCACGGGCAAAAATAGCCAGGCCTGGTCTCCAAAAAAAAAAAATGCTAAGGCACAACTGACCTGTAAAACACATCAGCCTCAGGCGGCCACCTCAGTTCGTACCCACACCTGTCTGCACACCTGCGCACCCATCTGCACACCTGTGGCCACCACCAGATGCAGCTCTGGAACTCCATCAAGCAGCTGGGGGCAGATTTTAAGGGGTGGCGTCCCGAGAAGCCCCCTCCAAGGCAGCACTGCACGTGAACCCGGGGGTCTGGGGCTGGGTGACACGGGGGGCGGGTTCCGAGGAGTCAGGCTGTGACTTGGGGGCTGATGTCCCAGTCCTCAGCAAGCCTGTTCTTGTCCTCAGCTCTGCCTCATGCCACATGAGTGACAACCAGGTGACCTCTCCTCAAGCGAGGGGCTCTTGGAAATTTTTTTCTGACCTTTTTCCCCCAGAGTGAAAGTGGATCCTTCAGTCCTTAGCAGCCGCGGCGCCATTTGCCTTGCTGTGTCGATGCTGCAAAGGCTTTCAGTGGTTCCGTGTCCTCACATCCCTGCTCACTTTACTCCTACCCCATACTTGCACCCGGCTTCTGATAGGAAAGATTTCAAAACGTTCAAAACACCCAACCACTTAGTAACTAATTTAAAAAGCACAACATTGCCATGAGTAAAGCGCATGGCCATCTCACTCCACAGTAACCACGATGGCGAACTGTGGGGGGGGTGTGCCTTTGGGGGTCACCACGTGGCTACTCAAGCCTTGGGAGCAGTGGGCCACCCACAGTGAGGGGGCGTGTGGCCCTTCTTATCGCAGCAACTACGAAAACCCTACTTTGCGCAGAGCTGACTGCAAAGAAAAGCAGCTCGATGTACTGTGTGAACTGCCAGCTGTGTAAAAATAGTTACGCCAAGACGACTGTCTGTTTAATCAGCATTAACGCTCTGCCCTGTTTCTTCCCTCTTTTCATATTTTTTCGGGACTATTTTTAAAGATGTTGCGATGCTTCGTCTGAAAAGTACTTTATGTGAAGGTCTTTGTTGCATGTTTTATGCAAAAGGTGTTTATTGCACCTTGTAAAATGAACAGCTGTTTCCGCATCATCTCCTACCTACGCCTGTTCGAGGTATGGAGCGCCGCGAGATGCCTTTGTACAGACCGGATGGGATCAGGGAGAAGGAAGGCTTTGTACGTCTCTCAGTTCGGACCATCTCCCCGTCTTTATAACTTTTTGCTCTTACGCTGCCCTTTTGAAGGAACCAGGGTAAGGTGTATCACATAGTAGATACACTGGGCTGTTCCTTGTGACAATCCTCGTTTCCTTTGAAACTGGAAATGCCCTTTGGTGTGGCTGTCAGTTTGCTGCGGCATCTGGGTGCCTCGGAGGGGACTTTGGGAATCGGAGGGGTGCCTTCATCACATGACTGTCATGTCTGGTCCTGTAGCTGCAGGACTGCAAGCTGTCTGAGCCAGTGTGATGAGCAGAGGTTTGTCTTGAAGTCAGTAGAGCTTAAAACAGGTCTCACCCAGAGCGGTGCGCTCTACTCTATCTTCTGCCCTTCAGAAGCATCCGGAAAATTATTGAAACAAATCTTCGTGAGTCCCACCCCGAAAAGTGACCCAGTGGATTCTGGGTGTTCGCCTTATTATTTAAATATCTATTTTGGGTGCCTATTCTATCTATCTATCTATCTATCTATCTATCTATCTATCTATCTATCTATCTATCTACCCACCATCCATCCATCCATCCATCCATCCATCCATCCATCCATCCATCCATCCATCCATCCATCCATCCATCCATCCATCCATCCATCTACCTACCTACCAGATCTCGCTACATTGCCTGGGGTAGTCCCGATCCTATGGACTCAAGTGATCCCCAGCCTCAGCCTCTCAGGTAGCTGGGATGACAGGCACCCACCACCATGCCCAGCTGCTTTTTCAAGACCAGGTCTCACTATGTTGCCCAGGGTAGTCTTGAACCCGCAAACTCAAGTGATCCCAGGCCTCTTGCCTCCCAGTGCTTGGATTACAGGTGCACACCTCCACACCCATCTTTTTAGAGACTAGGACTCGCTATGTTGCCCAGGGTAGACTCAAACCTGCAGACGCAAGTGATCCCTAGCCTCACCTCCCAAGTAGCTGGGATTTTAGGTGCATGCCACCATACCGAGCTTTGGGTACCTATTTTAAAAGGAGCGCTGCAGGCTGGGCATGGCGGTACACACCTGTAATCCCAGTTACCTGGGAGGTTGAGACTGGGGATCACTTGAGTCCACAGGTTTGAGACTACCTCGGGCAACATAGTGAAACCTAGTCTCTTAAAATTAAAAAAATAAATAAAAATAAATGAAAAATAAGTAAATAAAAGGAGCATTCCAGTGGTCTAGGTGTAGGATGTTTCCCCACCCCTCTGGGCTTGTCTTAGGCTCATTGAATATCAGATTAACACGAGACAGAGCAGTAGGAGAAATGATCGAATTTAGTTATATGTATAAGAGAATTCACATGGATGTAGACTCTAAAACCAGTGGAGGCAAAAAAAAAGATATATGTATGTGTATATATATGCACACACACACACACACACACCCCTTCATTCTATTATATATAATATATAATTCATTTTATTATATATATTCAGAATATTATATATACTGACCTCAGAATATATTATATATATTTTTTTCTTTTTTTTTTGAGACTAGTTTTGCTGTTTTTGCCCATGGAACCACAGGCTCTCATTGCCCGGGGTACCACAGACTCAAGCAATCCCCAGCCTCAGCTTCCCAGGTAGCTGGGATTATAGGCGCGCGCCACCACGCCTAGCTATTTTTTTGGAAGTAGGTCTCGCTATGGACCCCAGGCAGGACTCAAACTGCGATTCCTAGCCCCTGCCACTTCATAGGCTGAAGCTTACAGGCACGAGCCACTGTGCCCGGCCAGAATATATTATATATATATGTATATGTATATATATATATATACACATATATATACATATATATATATACATATATAATATATTCTGAGGGAACTTGACAGTGGCCTGGGGCTTTGAGGAGAGAGGAAGGGAACTCAGGTGACTAGGATAAGGTGATCGTAGGATGGAGATGAGATTCTCTGTAAGGAGACGTTTGCCCAGCCATATGGCTAGGTCTCTTGAACAGAAATCTCACTTCTGGTAAAAATCATGATTCAGTTTTCATTCTTCCAGGTAGTTCAGGTCATGGGAAGAGCGTCCTGTGAGCCTGCAGGACCACAGCTGACCTCAGCTGAGCTGAGCCACATGACAGTGACACGTGTGGGAGGCCTGCTCTGATGCTGGGCTGTGAATCCTCGAGGTTTTATAGGGTCACGTTTCTGACCTTGGACTTGGCCTTAGGTACTGGGGAGGGCGGCTGCTGGGGAGGATTCCAGGCTCCGCACCGGTGGGTGTGGTCGGGGGGCCTCTCTCACTGGACTTGTCTTTGGAACGGTACTGCCTTCCCGACCCCCCGTCAGCCCTGCTCCCTGAGGCACGGAGTCCTTGCTCTCCCGTCACCTCCTTGCAGCCGCCTTCGAGCCGAGAGGCAGCACACAGGTGTGTGAGAACGTTAGCGTCAGGGTCTGGGTGACATGTGACAGCCGCGGGAGGACTGTGGGGTCTTCTGTTGACCCTTCTGTGAATCCAGCGTGTCCCCTGCTGCCACCCACGAGCCCTGGAGCCCCGAGCACCACGCTCGCGTCTGTGGTGTGGCTTGAAGCGTCTTCGTCTAGCTTAACTTCCCAGCCCCTAGACAAAGTCTCAAGTAACTTTGGGACACAAAACGGAACTGATACTCCGGGTGCTTGATTTTTTTTCATGTTTTTCTTGGCCTGTTGCGGCGCTTTTGAAAACCCCACTGACAATGAGTGACAGTGACAGTGTCAAAGCCCCACGTGGGTGGCGGCATTCTGCTGTCTCCGTGTCGAGCCCTAGAATGGAAGAGGCTGACCTCTCTGGCCCTTCAGCTCAGATGCAGACAGAGAGAGATCATGTGACTTCCCATGGACTTCCCCCGGTCCCCTCAGCCCCCACCAGAGACCCAGGGGCCTTGAGAACCAGTTCTGCATCCTTTCCACTGTACCCTTGGGTGTCGGTTGACTTCGAGCGTCCACCCTATTAAGGCTTCCTCGGCCACACTGTCTTGTCGAGGACACTTGTCCCTGAAATCTTCCCCTTCCGCAAGGCAGCCCCGGCTTCACGTCACCGAGCCCTCAGCTTGCTGGGTCCTTGGTCCCCTGGGCCGGTGGGTCTGTACAGTCACGTGCCTTGTGCGGTGGTTCCCTTTTCTGTCACTGACCTTGCACCCCATTGGGTGGTTTTCTCTCCATGGCAACTGAGCCAGGTGTTCCTACCCAGTGGGCACAGTCTGATGTGGTGCACCAGGTTTTGAGAAAAGAAAGCTTGACTGCAAGTTGATTGGCAAGGAGGCAAGAGGCGAACTCAACTCCGCCTCCAGCTAAGAGGAACGAGGCGATACAGGCGTGGAGGACCAGATTTGAGAACCAAGTTAGATTTTATTGACTGAAGAGTAAGCCAAGGGCAAAATGTGGACTTGGCTGAAGCTCGTCGGCCGGTTACAGACAGTTCGTAGGTGGAGGCACAGGACAAGGCTTTTTTCCGATGACTGGAGTTTTAGATGTCTGTGGGTGCGCCCCTCACCTCTGAGAAAACCCCCACCCTGCCATGTTTGCGGCCTCCTGACACCCCGATCTCGAACATCCAGCTTCTAGAACAGCGAGAAATTAGTTCGTTACTCATAAGTCACCCAATCTGTGGCATTTTGTTACAGCAGCCAGATGAACTGCGACACCAGTCGCTGCATCACTTACATGTATGTGTTGTTAAAACCACCTCACGCACCATCTCACACCAGTAAGAATGGCCCGTATTTTTTTTTTTAAAGGGGGGAGACAACAATTAGTGCTGGTATGGACGTGGAGAGAAAGGAGCAGCCTTACACTGCGGGTGGGAATGCAAATTGATAGAGCTACCCTATGGGGAACCCTCAAACTACTGAACACGGAACTACCATTCGACCCAGCAACCCTACTACTGGGAATCTACCCCAAAGACACCAAAAAGCGAATTCAAAAAAACACCTGTGCTTGGATGTTCATTGCAGCCCTGTTCACGACAGCCAGGGCATGGAAACAACCCAAATGTCCTAAAACTGAATGGCTGAAAAATGAATGGTTGAAAAAGATGTGGTATATTTACACAGTGGAATATTATTCTGCAATCAAAATGGACAAATATGACTCATTTGTGATGACAGGGATGGACCTGGATGGAACCATATTAGCAGAAATAAGTTAGAAAACGACAAAAATCATATGGTCTCACCTATCGATGGGATAGAGGAATAACAAACAAAAGGACAAGAGAAAGTCAAAAAAAGCTAACAATGGAACTGGGGGGAGCAGCTAGGGAGGGGTGGAGGGAGGGGGAAATCAGGGAAGGGAGGAGCACAAGAAAACCAAGAGGAAGGTTCATGGGTGATAAGGTGGAGGGAGAACCCTGGGGAATGCATTGATGTTTTATATATATACATATATATACACACACATACATATACTTATATACATATATATGTAAACAAAAAATGGTTAATAAAAAGAAAAGCAAGGCTGGGCATGGTGGTGCATGCCTGTAGGTGCAGCCTAGGAAGCCACGACCAGGGCCAGGGATTGTGGTTCGAGTCCCACCAGGAGCACGTAGTCAGACCTAGTTCCAAAAAAATAGCTGGGCGTGGTGGCATGCACCTGTCATTCCAGCTACCTGGGAGGCTGAGGCTGGGGATGGCTTGAGTCCGTGGTACCCCGGGCAACGCGAGCCTGCAGTTCCACGGGCAAAAATAGTGAGACCTGGTCTCAAAAAAAAAAAAAAAAAAGAGGCGTGAACTTTAAATGACGTTGTGGGGGTGGGTCCCACGGTGACCTGGGATTCTCTTCGAGGAGACTAGGACAAGAATGACAAATCACAAGGGGCCATCGTGGGAGGGCCGAGCGAGCTGCTCATCCACAGCACGCAGAGAGGCAGAGATGCCTCAGCTCCAGACGCCCTGGTCTCGGCCATCAGCGTCCACACCCTTCGCTGCCCAAAGGTTTTAACGTGAGTGAGGAGGGGCTGAAGCCTCAGTGGGATGGATGGGGATGGTCACCCCCCAGATGCCCACAATTCACCAAGCACCAAGAAGGCACCAAGAAGGCATGCTGATGGCCATCGTCTGGGCTTCCACTGGGCCAGCGTGGTGGGCAGTTGGGGGCAGCTGGTCCCACACTGTACTCCCAGGTCCTGAGATGCGGCCACCTCCAGTTCCACCCTCCTCCATTCCCCGAGCCCCATCGCGCCCTCCGGGCTCCTTCCTTTGCATCCGGTGAAGCTGGTGGTTGAGTCAGCATTTCCCTGGAAAGTCCTCCTCCCTGAGAAGCTGCCATGTTGAGACCAATTGGTCTTCCTCCAGGTGGGGAGCGATTCCTGGGACCGAGGAGAGGTGCCCAGCCAGCCGTCGGGCTCTGGAAGGCCAGGCCGGGTGACCAGCAGGCCTCTTTCCACCCCAGAACCATCTGTGACGTGGCTTCTCACCCTGCGAGCCAGCGAGGCCCCAGCCCTTGGCTGTGAGGGTGCATGGGAGCCCCTCTACCAGGGCCGAGGCTATCATCTGACCCCCCTGCACTCCAAAGCGTGCAGGGGGTCGTGGGGTTCCTTCTGCGGAGGCCTGGTGCCCCCAGGACCCCCGCACTGATCAGCAGCAGCCCAGGCTCGCCTCCCTCCTCCTTCCCAGCGGCTCCCGGGCCATCCCCACCTCTGCTGACCACACGCTCCACAGAGCGAGGCCACGACCTCTGGGCTGGCTCGGCCACGACCTCTGGGCTGGCTCGGCCACGACCTCTGGGCTGGCTCGGCCACGACCTCTGGGCTGGCCCCTGGAGCCAGGAGCAGCCAGGCCACCTCGGTGGGGAGCTGTTCCTCCAGCGGCTGCCGCCCATTTCCTTCCCTCCCTCTCCACTCTCAATAACATGTTTTCCTTCTACGTATCTGGGGAAAAACAATAAATGTGTTTGGTTTCTCGCCTGTTTTTTAAAAAGCGAGGCCCGTTACGGTGGCTGGCTTCAGCCAGGGGGCTGATAAGGACTGTTGACCCTCTGGTCCGGACTGGGGGTGGGGGGGCGGAAGGTGATGCAGGAATTGAGGGGATGGGAAGAAGCTGGCTGACTGGAAAGCGCCCCCCATAACCCTACCAGTTCCTGTAGCCACCCTCTGCCTAGCTGTCCATCTGTCCATCTGTCTGTCTGTCCGTCCATCTATTTAGTTCCCAGGGCCGGTGGGTTCATTGAGAACCACAAAGCCAAGATCAGACGCAACCCTCTGTTGGGCCAGACAGAGAAAGGGGTCTGGGAGGCGGAAGCAGAGAAACCGCGATTCTGCACGCTGAGTGGGCCGGGGGCAAAGGTCAAGTCCATTCTTCCTTAGAGGCTGTGCTCTTTTCCAGACTCCGAGAAGTTCCACCAATTACGCTGCCAAGAGGGGGCAGTCTCGACCCCCGGCCACCAGCCTTTATCGGAGGGGCAGCTGGTAGGTCCAGAGACCGAGGAGGCTCTCAGGGTACCTCCAGCATCCCCTCCCGCCCTGCCCGAGACGAGGCCTGAGAGACTGCCCGGCCCGGGGCCTTGGGCCACCCTGGCCTCGGTGCCAGCATGGTTAAGCCCGCCAAGCTCCCCGGTCGCCTGGAAGAACCCTCTGTCCCGCTGACAAAACCCCCCACAGAACCCCCGCACAGCCCTTCCCAGCCCCAAGCCCCGCTGTTGATTTTGGAAGCCAGGACCCCTCGGATGCCTTTGCATCCTTTGCAAAGGGGGTGCCTTTGCAGCTGGGCGCAGATGCCAGTCCGAGCACGGGTGGCCCCCAAGGGCTCCCCGAGGGCCTGGTGCAAGCACCCAGAGGCCAGCGTGCTCTCACTGTTCCCGGCGGCTGCTCGGCTCCCTTCTGTGGGACTGGCACCACCGCGGCTTTAGACTCCAAGACGGGGTGGCGAGGAAGCTGGTAGGGAGCCACGGTTAGCGCAGTGCCAAGGCGGCTCCAGTGGCTCAAATGGCCTGTGCAGCGGGAGGGCTGCAGAGGGGGCACCGGTGGGTCTTGGTCATGGAGAGAGGTGTCAGGGGGCACTGGCCTGGCCCAGGTGGCCGGGATGCCACGGCCGGGCATAGGGCACATGACCCAGCCTGGTGGGTGGAGTAGGGGGGTGGTGCCTGTGGGGTGCGGTTGTCTGGGCGCGGCTGTTTGTCCTCCATGTGGGGTGTGTTAGCAACAAGCGAAATCCACCCACCAACGGGCGTCAGGCCCGCTGCTCTGGCCGGGCCTGGGACGGAGGTGCTGATGCTTCCCGGGGGTCCCCCCCCCCCGGCCCCACCCTGCAGCCTCAGACGCTGGGGTTTGGTGCAGGGGAATGGGCCGCTGGGGCCAGGGGAGCGCTGAGGGTAGGTGAGGCAGGAGGCAGAGAGAAGCCGAGACTCAGACGGAGGACAGAGAGCACGGGGACAGGACAAAGGCCAGACTTGGCAGGACGCTGGGAGCAAATAAGGGACCCCAGCGCAGGGCAGGCGGGGGGGGGGGGGG
>PVHY01033689.1:0-10972 GCA_004024945.1 Uropsilus gracilis
GGAGGAAGGGGGAGGGAGGGTGGCCATGTATCAGGGGATCAATAACTATGCAAATATGACCAAGGTTGTAAGAAAAAAAAAAACAACCAAAAACCTGAGGCATCCCGCAGGGGAGTGGTGGGAGGGGGGAGAGCCCAAGAGACTGTGGTGATGGGGGGAGGGGGCAGGAGGGGTACAGGAAGAGGGGTGAGAGGGAAGGGGGTCACAGGTGGGGAACACCTCAGGGAAGGACACCTGAGGGGAGAAATCAAATGTTGTCCCCAAATTAACAACTCATGAAAATGATACATTTAAACATGAACTTATTAGAAAATCAATTTATCAATAAAGAATTAAAAAATAAAAAAAACACAACCACATCTGTTGCTTCCACAGCACCCCTTGGCGGGAGAGGGCCTTTCTCCTCAGCTTTCTTCTCAGAATCCAACGTTTTTGTCATTTACTATTTTGAATAATAAATACACCCTCCGGTTCAAAACCCCTACTGGAATCCCATCTGCTCACCCCCAAAACTGGCCCCGACTATTCATTTGCTGTTTAGCTCCCAGGTGTTCCATTGCTGAGAAATTATAAGAAAAGAATCCGCTTGGATTTGTTCTGATTTTTGGTTTCTTTCTTACAATTTTCACATGGTTTTGTCTAACTGACGGGGTAGGACCTCATGTGTTCAAGCCAGATCTATGCCTTATAAACCGCACAGGCTCGTTTTGCCACCATTTCCTTGGTGTTTTATCTCATCACTCTGAAGTCCTAGTTAGCAAGAACGCCCTGGTCTCCCACATTTGGTTTAGTGTTGCTACGTTTCTGTCTTTGATGCAGTTGGGATCTATTCTGTTGTAGAACAAGTTGACCAATGTTCATATGACGAGTTACTTGTTATCAGACACTTCACAGAACATCTTCGCCAGGGTTTTTGAGACACCAGCGTTATCCTAGCAAGGTTTCCATATGTATTTGGGTGTTTTTCAGAATTTTCTGCTCTGTGTTATGTGTTAGTCTGGTTAGTCCTATTTCACGACTATCCTGTATTAGTGGGCGATTTTAAGGATATTGTAATAAATGGCACAGCTACTCCTCATTTTTTTTTTTTACAGCATCATCTGGGTTATGTTTATTTCCCATGTGAAAACTAGAATCAGCTTGTATAGCTGAACATTTTTCATATTTTTGAGATAATAGTTACAAATGAGCATTTATACATTAAGGGAAATTGTCTTAAAACTCCTTCTAACCAAGTACATAGTATATCTTTTCATTTATTCAAGTTGTTTACCTTTTATTACATTATATTTTTATCTTACAAGTGTTTGAAAGATTATATAGATCTGACACATATTTTATTAAGCTTAGTCTAAATTATTTTATCTTGTTTTATTGTGAGTGAGGTATTTTCATTCATTATATTGCCTCACTGGTTTTGTTCATCCAGATGAAAAGCCACTGATTTCTACATATTAATTTATTGATTGTAATAATTTCCAGTCTTTCCTCTTGGGGTTTCAAAGAACAAAGCAGCTCACTGCAAACAGCAATAGTCTTACCTTTTGTTCAATTTTATGCCTTTAATTCTATTCTTTTTCTAGATTATAAATTGATAAAGTATAAATTCGATATTATTTATTTTATATCATATATTTTATATACAATATATTTATATTATCTACAAAGTTAAATTATATATATTTTATGTTATATGAATTTATATATAAAATATAAATTATATATTTTCTGAAATATAAAAATAAAATATCTTTTCCTAAAATTGTGTTGTCTAGTACCTCTTGTACAAAATTATGTAAGTTTTAGTGAAGACTGGCTTCATTCCTGACTTAAGGCTAAAAGTGTCTAGTATTTCTTGGTCAAGCATTCTTTATATATGCATGTATACATACATACATACAACTGTGTACATACATGTATGTATATGTACATATATATGTATGTATACATATATATTCCTTTTCAGCTTTTTTTGCCTGAAAAATACTTTTATTTCCTCTTTATAGTAACAGTATATAAAGCATTCATTTTCATAAAAAATTGCTTTTGCTATATTACCATAAACACTGCTGGTGGTGTTTTCCTTCCTCGTCAGTTTATTTTTTCTTTGACTTAGTAGTGGCTTAAACGCAAGTTTAAAATTTTCCAGCTAGTAAAGGTTCTTTTATTTTTTTGGCATTAATTCCTATATTACCATTAAAGAATGCTTTCTGTACTTAGTTTCCTTGAAATTCTGAAGCTAGTTCTCTGGTCGCTTGAAAAGATGTTCTCTATTTTTTAAATTTCTCATGTACTTTATTCTTTATCCTTGTTAATTTTTTCCTCGCTGCTCTATAAAACATTGGAGATTTATTTTCGTTTGTCTTGGTATTCTGTGGTTTTACTATGATGTACGAAGGCATGTATTTATTATAATTAGATTTCTCAGGGTTTGGAAAAGTGTTCCTTAACCAAGGATTCATATAGCTTTTAAACACTGAAGAGTGCTCAGTTTTTATCTCAGTTTTTATCTCAGTTGCCTGATGCTTTCTTTTCTATATGTGTGCTACTTTTAGATACATATTGGGTCTTTCCCCTTCTAATATTCAATTTCCTTAGCTTTTCATATTTTCTACCTCTTCATTTTCCTGAGCTGTATTGTGTTGTTTCTTCTAGTCTTTCAGTTCACTAGCACTTTCCTCCTCTGGAGCAAATATATCAATTGCATTTTCCTATGAAAGTTTGTTTCCTTTCTCAAATTTCTATCTATTCTTCTGACAAAAATCTTAGTTCTGCTTCTGTTCTGTCCTGGCAGTTGGTGTTTCTTCCTTTATATTTTGTAAATATGTTAATTATTGCTTTCATATTGTCTTTTTACCTATAATTCTTGACATGCAATTTCTCCCCTAATACATCTGTGATTTTCCCTCATGGCCACTAATTTCCTCAAGTAGCTTGTTTTTGTTTATCTTCCTTGTGTTAAGCCCCAGTCCCAGTCCAGGGCCCTTGTGTATCTCTTTAGTGGTGAGCTGCTCTGTCCATTAAAGTGACTTGAGGTCACTATGCTAGGAGGGTAGTGTGAAGTCACACATGTTGACTGTACTTACCCAGGTTTCTGATTTCTAATGTCTTCTCCCCCACAGGCCACCGAGATGATCAGCTTAATTGTCCCTGCTCATACTGTGGGTAGAATGTGTCTAACCCTGGTTTCTTGTCTCAAGTCTGAAAGGTGGTTTGCAAATCCTAGTCCTATGTTTTAAAAAATAAAACTTATCACACCTATGCTAAAGTGAGGTCTAGACTTTCCCCCTTATTAACATTAAATTGTCAACTCCCAGTTTAGATCAGCCTCCAATTTTCAACCAATTTCTCCTCTTGAGTTCCCATCATTGCTTTCATTGTTTTGGAGTCTTGACAATGAATATATTTTTGTTCTGTTTCATCTGGAGTTTTCATTAGTGTAATGTGGCAGTGGGGGGTTTGATAATATAACCAGAATCCTGCGAATAAGATTTGAAGATAAAACTTTTTTTTTAAACAATATGACAAAGACAACTCTCTTGTGAAGTAAAATTCAAATTTTGCCTAAAATTTCAAGACAGTGGATACAAAAGAAATTTTGCTTAAGATGAAGATTTGGGACAACTTCCTCTGCCCCATGTGGTTCAGTGTTTTGCTTTGTCTTGGGGTGCTTTTGTGGAAAAGTTTGAGACATATTGTCTGTAGGTGACCTTCACCTTGGCCTTGACAGTAAAGAAGAAATCACTCTGTGGGTAAGTTCCTAACACGTACAAGGACCCCCTTCCTCCCCACCCCACACCCCGGTCTGGGAACACGGGCTTGGATCAGTGGTCTGTAGCTTTTGTTTGCCTATGCCGCTCTAAGGCAGCAGTAAGCAGATCTTTACAAATGATCATCACTGATGACAAAAAGTGAAGACTATTAAGTGAAAAGAAGCCGGGTGCGGTGGCGCATGCCTTTAATCCCAGCCTAGGATGGGAGGCTGAGACTGGGAACCACTTGAGTCTGTGGGTTCAGGACCTGCCCAGGGCAACATAGTGAGACCTAGTCTCAAAAAATAGCTGGGTGTGGTATCATGTGCCTGTAATTCCAGCCACCTGGGAGGCTGAGGTTGGGTATTGCTTGAGTCCTGGGTACCCTGGGCAACATAGCAAGACCTAGTCTCTTAAAAAAGTAAAATAAAATAAATAAGTGAAAAGAAAAAGAGCTGTAAACAGTCTCTCTCCCACCCCCTTCTGTTCTAAGTTACCCCCCAACTGTTTCAATTAACCTCCCCAGAAAAGTTATTTGATTTTCTTTTGCACATAAATAGAACCATAATTGACTTGTTCTGTGATTTTAAATTTTAGAAACATTTTATCATTCAACTTTGAATAGATTATATTTACAGAAAGATAGTGAAGAGACTGCACTTCTCAATTCCCATACCCAATCCTCCCTACTGTATTTTTTACTGAATACATTGGCTGGGTAATATTGGATAAACCTAATATGTACTGCATGTTGCTGTGCTATGTCTGTATAGGGTAGATGACTGTTGTTGTAGCAACAGCGGTCTCATTACATAACTATAGTACAAGAGTATTATCTATTTTCATTATTAGCCTGTGTTGTTGGGTTGCTGGAAAGTGGTTTCCAGCAGGGGTGTGGGTGGTGAGGTTTCTCACTTAAGTAGTTCTCAGACCCTAGCAATCTAGGTGCCTGAGAATTCAACTCAATTCTGTCTCTATCTCCAAGGAGATAGTTTCAGGTTCCACAGGTAAAGGGCATAGTCTCCGAGACTGTCCATCACTTAGACACTAGCTGCAACCTTAGGCAAGCCATGCTTCTTACCCACCTGGGGACCAGGGGTCCCTGTACCCCCTCCTCAGACCGCAAGTGCCTGAACAAGTCCTTATCTGTGTTTCTGGTTGGCTACAAATCAGAGGTTTCTGGGTCACCCTCTCCAGGTTTGATTCATTTGCTAGAGTGACGCACAGAACCGAGGAAAGCATTTACTGACTAGATCATAGGTTTATTATAAAGGAAACTGAAGCACTGGAATCAGCAACTGGATGGAAGGAAGCCCAGGCAGTGTGGGGGAAACCCTCCTCCCCGGCTTTGCTGAAGGCTGCATGTCATAGCCACGAATGGCTAAGTCACTGGGCCCTGGGGACTGAATTCTGCCGCAAGCCCCTCTCCCCTCCCAGGAATCAGGCGGAGGACTAGACACCCTACCTTCTGTGCCTGTTGGCATGGCATAGGCAATGACAACCAGCTCCTCCTCCTCAGGTGTTTTCCAGAGGTTACCTTCATTAGCTTAGAACCATTTAAAGTAACAAGACATGCATTTAGACTTTCACAACTCTGAAACTTATTCAGGAACCGAATGCAAGAACCCAAATAAAATGACAAAAGGTGCTTCCATTGCTCTAATGGCTCCAGAAATTTCAAGATTTGGTTGTTGTGAGACAGCAACTGTGGCTGAAGACCAGCGATACGTGAGAAATACATTCGGGTCATCTGAAAGACCAATGCATCTATTTCCTGCAGATCACAATGTCTCTCTTGCCCTGAGATCTCCGTCTTACATACTGTTTTCACAAGTTTGTGCTGTTCAGTATCACCAGCCTTATCCCTCTCATGCTCACTCCCTAGTAAGCACTAGTTGATGATTTTTTAGAGAGTTGGCATTTTGAAAATGTCCTACGTGGTATCACACACTGAATTGTTTTTTTCTTTTGAACAATCTTTCTTATACAGCATTTCAGACCCCAAGTCCAGCTCTGTTGTTGCATATGGCAGGTTACGCTCCTTTCTCATGACTGAGTAATAGATTTTAAGTTTTATCAACACACAGAACATAGTTTCATATCAACGCGTGCAGCTTTACCTCGTGTTTCCAGCCGTGTTAGTGAATTTGGCATATACTAATTGTCCTCTATGAATAGTTAATGGGATTATTTCCTTGTCGTCTGTATTTTTTGCCATTTCCAGCACTTTTAGAAGTTCACTTGTATCGACTTCTAAAAAGAAGATACATAGACTCACAAAAGCGGTTGTGTGAGAAGACTAAGGGTAAATGCTGTGCCAAAGCATTGTGTACTTCAACCTTTCTTGAGAAATGGACTCAAAAGGTCCATTCTCTTGGTGGGTATCTGGGTTAAGGAAATAACACTGCCAAGATGGCGTCCGTAAAGGACAAGTATTTATGTTACTGGCTGTGTCACCATGACAGGAGGGGCACCATGTGGACACAAGAACAGGTGTCATTTCTCCTGCTCCCATTCCACACTGTCAATGTGGTGGATTCTTCAAACTACAACAGCTTGCCTTGAGCAGGGCTCTCTGAATTGGGGAGGGAGAAAGGAACAAGGGGGTTATAAACTACAACCCCCAGCATGCCTTGAACAGAACTTTCTGAATTGGGGAGGGAGAAAGGAACAAGGGCGTTATATGTTGTTGTGGATGGAGAGGAAAGAGAGCCACATGGGGAGGATATTCCTGGTCTTTTCTCTTAGAGGCATGAGTGCGTTGGGACAGGTGGGCTCTTGAGAGACCGTGGAGGTCATTAGCTTGGATGTACTTGTGAACTGGGGTCTCTCCTTCTCTCCTGGCTTCCTGGGGGCTGACCAACCTATTGGTTGTCTACCCACCCTCCCCCACCCCCAAAGGTGTCTTGGACTTGTTCTTCTGATAGCTCAGCTCTGGGCCTGGGCCATGCCTGATAGCTTGGGTGTTTACCTATGAGGACATGGGTGATTTTGGAGTTTGACTGGGAGTTTGTTATTTGAAGTCCTCTCTCTCTCTCTCTCTCTCTCTCTCTCTCTCTCTTTCAGTTCACCCCCCTTATTATCTCAAACTGACATTGAATAACTATTCACACTATAAAACTCATCAGCCTTAAGTTAGATTATTTCTCCCCTTCAGCTTCTCATCAGTTAAGAAATCCTTGTGCACACTGAGTCTGTTTCCTTAATCTTTGTGTGCACCAGTGGTATAAACCCTTAAAATGGGCCACATGACTTTTCCCCCTTTTCAGTCCTGGGTCTCTGGACACCCCTCAGTTTTGGGTCTCCAATTGGGAATGAGCCTCCCGGTAACTTTGATTTCCTTGTCACAAGAAAAGGAGATGGTGAAAGGAGCATTTCAAAACAAACAAACAAACAAACAAACAAACAAACAAACAAACAAACAAAAACGGCTTCACACAGGGACAGTGAGATGAAGTTATATGGTTCCCTCTTCGCTCAGGCCTTACCTGCATCTGGAAGGTCTGTGAAGAGCAGACCTTTGGGAAAGAAGGAAATCTGTCATATTCATGAGTCTCTTCTCATCTGGGCTTTCATGAGCAAGAAGCTATTATACAAGATGACCTGTGCCCGGGGACCTGAGCCAGTGGGAGATAGCCCTTAGCTCTTACTACGCAGGTTTATCTGCTCTCCCCGAAGTTGGCAGTGACTTTGACTGACACCACTAGGAAAGAATGACCTGGTGACAGAGTCTAAAGGAGCCTCCAAATTGACTGCCTCCTGTGTGCCATTCTCCAAGCATGCAGAGATATAGTACCCTGCTGAGAACAAGCCTGGCTCTTGAGATGGACATCAGATGCTTTGAAAGATGTGGTTGCTTGAATAACTTTGGGGATGGAGACCAGATATGGGTCAGAGGCTGGGGAAGGCAGAATAAAGAGCAATGGATGAAAAATACCTATACGCTGAATTTTTTTTTATCCCTTAATTTAACTGTATGACTGTTGTTCAATAAGCATGTAATGCATTTTCTGTATAAACAGGTGGAAAATATGAAAACATACAAAGGAGCTAATGAAGCTACGAAAGTGTGAATAATAGTATTGATTATTGAAGTCATTATTTATGAGATTAAATGTTTAATAAAGGATTTTTGGTGTGAGTAGTTGGCACACAAATTGTGCTTAATAAATTAATCCCAGCATGGAGACAAACTATGTGTGGGGAGGTGGCTCTGCGTTTTTGAAAACTGGGTGTTAAATACTTAGAATATCTCTCTCTTGTAGCCTGTGCACATGGAAAATTTGAAAATAAAGATAAGGCAAAGTTACACCATGCAACTCATTGCCAAAGTTTACGTTGTTCGTAATGGTTTGTAATTCTCTCTATTAATGTTGCTCCTCTGATGAAGAATTCTTTTGCGTTAATTTTTGGTGATGGCCTCTACAGAATGGAAGTATGTACTATGGTCTATTGAGCTAATCCAAATGTCGTTAGACATTCTGGTAATTTCCAATCTTTTAACTGTCCAGAGCATGGTGTGCTGAGTGTTTGCGAGTATGTTATATTGCTTGCACACTTCACCAGTTCTTGCCTCAGGAGGCATTTTTGGATGTGGAATTTCTGGTTCAAAGACTATGTATATTTTTAAGCACTTTTTCTCTATTTTGCCAAACTGCCCTCTGAAAGGCTGTGAATTTACATGGCCATTAGCAACGCTAATAGAGCCATACTATTTCTTATGGTATTGCTCTGCCTCTTTGGAAAGGGGAAAAACAAATGCAACCCAGAAAAGGAAACAAATGCTTTTAAGTTTTAACTTTTGCTTCTTATCATTAATGAATGATAACATCTTCTATGTTTTTATATTCTACCAATTTTATATATTTTCCATATGTAGTCATTTAAAAAAGGGCTCTATAAGAGTTCACAATAAAAGAAGGATATCAAACCTTTGCTGTCCATGTTCTTTTTCTGGGAGTTTCTTGATACAGTTTTCGAATCAGAGATTTCACATGCTTTCAAGTCTATCTAGCTCCTCTCTCCCCACAAGCCAATTACAGAGGGTGGTCCTACAGGGGGGCCTGGAGCCTCATAGGTTGAGGACTGGGGTCCTTGTGCCAAAGCCCCCATCAGGACATCTAGTTTTGGATGAGTGTGGTTCTAGAAGTGAGGTTCCGGGCAGAGCTGCTCCTTGCTTTGCCCTGAAGAGCGGGGAGCTATAGCATGCACCTCAGCGCTGACCACGTGCAGTGACTTGGGGTGCAGACTGCAGGGAACCCAGGGGAGGCGGCGCAGCCATGTTGAGCCTCCTTCTTAGTTTGTGGAGGCTGCAGGCCCACAGGCCGGCCCTTTCCTCATCTATAAAACATCTCTGTGGACTTAAACGTCATTTGGGGCCTCAGGATCTTGGACTTTGTCCTCATCCAAAGCCCATCCATCTTTCATTAGCAGTGCTTGAGTGCTATGGAATGCAAAGCCAGCTGTTTTCCTGGTGGAGATCATTACTAAAATGCCTCAAATTCCTGCCGCCGTCTTGATACCAGACAGAGAAGGAGGCCGCTTCAGGACCAGAGTGAGTCCAAAACCTGGCCATGTAGGCATCCTGGCACCACTTAGCAATTGCCTCAAAGCTGCTACATGGAGTTTTCATTATAAAAGATTCTGCATCCTACCCTGATGATGCTGGATCTGGTCAGAGCTCCTCTCAGCAGGCTGATGGGTGCTCATGCAGAACCCCGAAAAGCCCCCAGAAGCAGCATCTGAAGACACACAACAGTGATGCTGTCCTGTAAATCTCTGAGGTGAAATCTCTCCGTGAGTGAGCCAGCCCGCCCACCTCTGCTGCGCTTCTCGCTTGCGTTGCTCTTGGCTCCCATCCTTCCGGGCACATCTAGAAAGACCTTCCACCCTAGACATGTTTCCTCTTCGACTCCTGTTTGTGAGGAAGGATGAGTCACTGCTCACCAGGGGGAAGGTTTTTTGAGGGTGGAGGTGGTTCACCAGCAAGTGAGCCCACTTGTTAAGCTCACCACTGTGGAGGAAGACTCCTCTGGAGAGTGTTTGGTTTGGAGCAGCTCCCTTCTCTGGGACTTCTGAGCCACCTGGGACTCACTCCTGGGTGCTGAAAAGCCAGGGACCACGGGCTTTGGGGTTGATGAGATAACTGATGGAGGACATGGTCTCTCCTTCTCTGTGCCTTGTCAACCCCAGGAATTGGCCTCACGCTGTAGGTAGTTTCAAGATGGCGGCCGCAGCTGGGAAATCGTATCTTGAGAAAGAGGGAGACTCTTTTGTGACTGTCTCAGGAGAGGGGGTTTCCCCTCACCTGCTTCGTTGTGTCTCCTCCTGCAGGTTCTGTTCATGTCCTATTGGTCATCATGTGTCATCTTGAGGCCCATCTTGAAAAGCTGCTGGTCCACCAGGGCGTCTCCCCAAGGTCTGGGATCGATGTCTGAACAAGGAGGAGAATGGAGTTCGTCACCCCCTCCCTCACCCAGCCTGGGGTGCCATCTGTCAGTGTGACCTGAAGCATTTTACCATGTTCCGGGACTTCATCTACCATATGCCTCACACCCACCTCTGCCCCATCATTCCCAAGTTTTTCAGAGGCACCGATCTTGCTTAGAGGTGAGGAGTTTTGATATTAATAAACACACCTTTTTCAAAAATACTGTGGTAATGGAGTGTGCAAGCGGGAAGCCCAGGGCTGTGATTTCCAAGAGGTGGGTGGAGTTCGGCCAAGTGTAGGCTGAACCCTCCCTCCTCTCCGAAAGGCCAAGGGCTCCTGGATGCGGCTCTCCACGGCAACCACAGAAACCTCTGTCAGCGGTGGGCAGGCATGTTGGAGAGCAGACACAGCTCCATGGGAGAGCAAGGTCAGGCACACACTTTTCCAGACAGATTGACATGTCTTTCCGCCCCCACGTTAGCCCACTCGGGGCCACCCAACAAATGATGCCCTGGAGCCTTGGCAGGCAATTAAAAATGAAGAAATGCTTAATCAAATCATGCCACTTGAAGTGAGCCGGGCTGGAATGAACAAGCTGGGCAGCAGTAGCCCCAGTGGAATTTTCCCAGGCCTAAGCCAGACACCAAATACTCCCAGGTTGTTTTGAAATAGATACTGTTGTGTTCCATAAAGTCCTGAGATCCGTTTGCAAATATTTAAAAGCCTTTACATTAATAAGGTTTGCTTCAGGAGATCTCTTTCTCTCTCTCTCTCTCTCTCTCTCTCTCTC
>PVHY01033690.1:0-10955 GCA_004024945.1 Uropsilus gracilis
GGAGGGAGGGAGGGAGGAAGGAAGCAGGGAGGGAGGACTGGATAATCAAATTTAATCTCCCACACAATGGAATTGAAAAGCGTCAGTCTAAACTATGAGGCACGCTTTTCACGAAGATGGCACTGAGAGTTAAGAAGGAAGCCCCTGCCCCTCCCAAAGCCAAGGCCAAAACAAAAGCTTTGAAGGCCAAGAAAGCTGTACTGAAGGGCGTCCACAGCCATAAGGAAAAGAAGATCCGCACTTCACCCACTTTTCGGAGGCCCAAGACATTGGGACTCTGAAGGCAGCCCGTATCCTGGGAAGAGTGCTCCCAGGAGCAGCAAGCGTGACCACTAGGCCATTATCAAGTTTCCTCTGACCACGAAGCCATGAAGAAAACAGAAGACAACAACACACTTGTGTTCACTGTGGATGTCAAGGCCAACAAACACCAGATCAAACAGGCTGTGAAGAAGCTCTATGACACTGATGTGGCCAAGGTCAGTAGGTCAATCCGACCTGATGGAGAGAAGAAGGCGTACGTTCGACTGGTCCCTGACTATGATGCTTTGGATGTTGCCGGCAAAATCTGGACCATCTAAACTGAGTCCAGCTGGCTAATTCTAAACACAGTTTTTTCCAACATAAAAAAAAAAAATATGAGGAACGTTTAATAGCTACGCAGCGATAGTCAGGAGAGAAGATGTAACTGTCATAAAATCCAAAGCACTAACTAACATGGCGGCTAAATACAGAAAGCAACATCTGTTGGCAATCCCATGAGAAATCAAAGAATCCAACGGGATGCGGTAAGATAAACGAACAGGCCGTAACTGAATAAACTACGGACCGATGAATTTGCGGACGGTGAGCAGACGCGTGAAGGGATGAGACAAACACGCGTGGGCGAATGGATGTGCGTGCGGATAAACACACGGCTGGATGGATGACTATTCAGCGATAGGCGGAAACACGGAGACGAATAAACACGTCGATGGAGAAGGCCAACAGATGGGAAACGGAGCTCGCTAGAGAGGCAGGAAAGAAGGGGTGCCCCCCGTCCCCGCTCACCCGGCCAAAAAACTGCAAGAAGGTGTTGGAGAGCAGCAGGTGTTTCTCAGCCAGGAAGCGGTATCGGCGCTTCTCTTCCAGCTCCGCTGCCCTCTGGCTCTCTGACATGAAGGCCTGCATCTGGGCGTGCAGTCGGTTCACGCTCTCCTGTGGGGACAGGCGGGTTCAGGCTGGCGGTTGTGGGTGAGTGCAGCCCTCCCCTCTGCCAGCTGTCCCTCCTGGCTCAGCTGCCTCCTCCTGGAGGGCTCCCCTGACCCCTTCTTGGGCCTGCCCTCTCATGAGCCTGGGCACTGCATGCACCCTGGCCTGGCTGCTGCTCAGTCATCCCTCCGTCCCCAGCAGCCAGCCAGCGCGGAGATGGCTGGGCCCAGGGAGGTGGGCTTCGTGGAAAATGGAATGAGTTGGTTAATAATCCCCCGCTTGGGAGGGTGGGTACCACCGAGGCGAGATAAGAGCCTATGGAAGGAGCCGGAAGATGGGACGGGAGAGACAGAGTCAATCTGTGGGAGTGGGTCTGGGAGGTCAAGGCCAGGGAGGGGGCCCTGAGCTTGGGAGGAGGAAAGAGCCACGGTGAGGGGAGGTGGAGGGGGGCAGGCTGCCGATGGAGGATCCCTCTGTTCAGGATGATGTCAGGCTTGTTCATGGGGGAGGAGAGGCAGATCTGGGGATCTGGGAGGGGCAGGAAGTGGTCGGGCTAGGAGTCCTGAGGGCTCCCATGGGCCAGCACTCCCCCACCCCCACCCCCCCACCCCCGCCTGCAGGGGCAGCTCTGCTTAGCTCCGCCCACCACCGCAGCCGGGGTAGGCTGCCCTGTGGAGCTGGGGGGGGGGGGCGGCAGGATGTCAGGGCACCCAAGCTGCACCTCTCACCTTCATCTCCCGCGCATTCTTGTCCCGCTTGCGCTCCATACGCCACAGCTCGGACATGGACTTCTCCAGGTTGGCAGCTCGGTGGTGGTATTCCAGCTCGTAGTGTTGGCGGCTGTCCTTGGGTGGGGTGGGGAGAGGACCAAGACCCCCTTTCCAAACAGCCCCAGAGGCTGGGTGGAGCTGGGCGTCGCCTAGGGCCAGCCGATGCCCAGGGCGGCCTGAGCGTGCCCATCTGAAAGGTGGGGGTGGCAGCGCTGCCTGCGATGGGCTGGGGGCCGAGGCGGGGCGGCCGGACTCACTTTGATGAACTGCATGTCCAGCTTGGTGTTCTTCTCCATGTGCTGCAACAGGTCGCCATGGAAGGTCTTCACCTGGTGGGGTGCAGGATGGGCTTGATCAGGGCCACCTCATCAGTCCCCGGTGTCCACTCGCAGACACCGCCTGCCACGCTCCTAACCTGCCAGGCCCCTGTCTAATCACCAGAGGGCCCGGCAGGAGGGAGGTGAGCAGACAAAGCTGTCCACGCAGCACCGGGCTCAACGCGTCCACGGGGGCTGGTGCAGGTGCTTTGACTATGCCTTTCCCATGGCCTGGAGTTCCCTCCCCATCTTCAGACGCCAACTTCCTGCCCTCTCTGAAAGGGGGCCTTCCTCACGGCCCTGGCAGAGCCACCGCTTTCTCATTTCGTGTCTGGAAGGTGGACGCATGAGTCGGTTCCTCCAGCCGTAGGACAGAACTTCCTGCCAGGCCTCTGGTCGCAGCCGGTCTCCCTGTTCCTGGCATCGGGGGCCAGGCCTGGCACGGTGGAAGTGCTCAGAACTGTAGGGACCTTAGCCGGGGTGACCAGGAAGCCTGCGGCCACGGGTGGAGCTGAGACTCCGCAGAGGTGTGTCTAGTCGCCGACCAGCCTTTGGTTTGCTCTGTGACTTGCAGCAACTTGTTGTCCCTGTCTGGGCCCCGCGCCCCGGTGTGCAGCAGGCTTGGCCACATGTGCGCCAGGGTCCAGCTCTCGGGCCCTGACAAGCTTTATCCTACAGCCCTCAGTGGCTAGGGGCATGAGCGTCCCTCATGCTGGACCTGGGGGGTTTGTGTGTGCCCGGGACAGGAGGGCTGCCAGTCTCCTCCCAGCAGGCAGGGAGCCCGGGAAATTATAAACATTCTGACTTTGACCCCAAATTTATTTCTGAAACCTTGGTAAGTGTCTGACTTTGGTCCCACAGGGCTGGATCTGCCTTAACCCAGTGAGCTGTGGCAGCAGGGTGCATGTGTGCATGTGTGTGGAGGCATGCACACATACATGTGTGGGTGCATGCATGCATATGTGCGTGCATGCATGTATGCATATGTGTGTGTGTAGGCAAATATGGGGGGGGTGGAGGAGATGAAGACAATACGATAATAGGAGCCCCAAGTCCTCATTTCTGCCTTTGGCTGAAGCCTGCAAGCAAGGAAGTCAGCCTCCCACCTGCACCCACAGGACCCCTGGCGCCTCTCTCACCTCCCCCTTCTCTCGGCCCTGCTTCCCACCAAGAGGTGGTCCAGGCCTCTGTCTCTGCTCAAACATCATGTGCCTGAACAGCCTCACATCCTGCAAATCCATCCAGTACAAACACCAGGGCTCATGGGAGATCAGGGGTTGCAGGACCCTCAACAACTGCCAACGCCACACTAATTTTTTTTTTTTTTTGAGACTAGGTGTCGCTATTTTTGCCCATGGATTTGCAAGCTCGTGTTGCCCGGGGTACCACAAACTCAAGCAGCCCCCAGCCTCAGCCTCCCAGGTAGCTGGGATTACAGGTGTATGCCACTATGCTCAGCTATTTTTTTGGGACTAGGTCTTGCTACGTGCCCCCGGTGGGACTCAAACCATGATCCCTGGTCCCAGCCGTGGCTTCCTAGGCTGCCGCTTTCAGGCACGCACCACCGTGCCCAGCCTACCAGTGCCACACTAACAAAATTGGTGCGTGGTACCTGGATACACTGAGGGCCACTGGGAATAATAACACTGCCCAAGCCAGCAGGATGGATGTGCAGCCACGCCTGCATCATGGCAGAGCTGGCAGGCAGAGGCTGAGGGAGGAGGGGGCGGTCTCCAAGGGGGGGGGGAGGGGACCACCCCCCCTGGTTGAGAACCCCAGGAGTCTGAGAGTGTCCTCCCCAGGGAGTTCTGGCGGCCACCGTGCTACTGAAATCGTTTAAAATGCAGCCCCGAGCCGGGCGTGGTAGCACACGCCTGTAATCCAAGCGCTGGGAGGCAAGAGGCCTGAGATCACTTGGGTTCATGGGTTTGAGACGACCCTGGGTAACACAGTGAGACCTGGTCTCGAAAAAGCAGCCGGGCACGGTGGTTGGTGCCTGTAATCCCAGCTACCTGGGAGGCTGAGACTGGGGATTGCTTGAGTCTGTGGGATCGGGACTACTACCCCAGGGCAACGTGGCGAGACCTAGTCTCAAAAAAAAAAATGCAGTCTGAGGGCTCTTCAGCAGCAGGCAAGCTGAAGAGAAGGCTTTCCTCTTGACCCATGGGCCCCTGGACAAGCCATGCTGGTTACTGTCACTCCAGCTTCCTGTTTCATGGGAATTGGACACGTGGTAAAGGGTGTGAGAGAGCAGGAGCACTGGACTGTCATCCCTCCTTCTGCCACGCTCGGCCGTGATCCCCGATGGGGTGAGGACACAGACCCCAGGATCCCGGCCCCGAAGTTGTTGGGAGCTGTGCTCTCATTACTCTATTTCTAGCCTACTCTGATAAGCTGCTGAATGTTTGCCTAATTGGTGCAGAGGGACAAGGAGAGAGGCCTTGACTGTCTACAAAGCTATCTCTGTAAGAGGTCACACTTTGGCCCAACTTGAGCAGTCTTAGACTAAACTTGCTTAAGCTGGTCTCCTGGCAAAAATATGCTTGTAACCATGTGACCCGGGATCAAAACTTCTTTGGTTACTGCTTGCTACATGCTTTCTATAAAAGTCTGGCTCTAAATAAATCCAGGTGCCACAGTCCAGAGAAAGAGCCGCTTCTGTCGGAGTCTTCCTGATCCAACTATAATCCTTACCCTCCCCCTCGGGACCGTTCTATCACGTCATGGCTGGCTCACGACACAAAGTGGCCTGGTCACCCTGCCTGGCCGGATAGTCTTTGTCAGACTCATGGAAAAACACATCTACTGAGAGGTTATGCTCGCTGCAAACTCTGAGCACTGCCTGTCGGGGAACCAGAGCCCTGTCTGTGCCAGGCAGGTGGCTTCTGAAACCAGGAAAATGCCAAGCTCAGGGCAGGTGGAGGGATCCCTAGGAGATCAGGGCAGAGACAGCACCCGACCTCTCCCCAGGCACCCAGCCCACGAGTGGGTCCTCGGGACTCCTGGATGCGGAGGCTGAGGGCAGCCCCCTGCTGAGAACATGCATGGAAGCCCCAGGCAGAGTGACCCCAGCAAAGCCCGGGAACTCGGGCCGTGGAGATGGGGAGCCACCTTGAGTGAGTGGGTGCTGTGGCCTCACCCCCACTCCTTTCCCCCCACTTACCTGAGTCCTCTCCAGGCGAGCTATTGTTGGAAACAAGCGTGCTTTGGTCAGCACCCCAGGGCCCCACGCTGGCAACTCCCACGCCAATTCTCAGGGCTCACCGTTTGCCATCCTGCAGCCCCTCGGTGCCCCCAGCTCTCCCCCCCGAGCTCTCCTCACCGGCCCTGGCTGCCTCTACTCTGTCCCTGGCTGCTTCTGCCCCATCTTCCTGTCTCCTAAGGTGGCCCCCCCACTCCAGACCCCCAATCCAGGGCTCAGGCCTCTTCCTTCCTCACTGCATCCACTCTCCGTGCAGTCCCCCAGGCCCGCCGCACTCCCTGGCGTGGCCTCTCCCCCAGCTCCATCTCCTGAGTGCCCTCCTGGTGGTCTGGTCCAAGAGCTCAAACTGCTGGGGATGGAGCTGCTGGTATCTCCCTCCCACGCAGGCCCCACACTCACTTTCCTTCCACCTCAGCGAAATGGCGTCTCCACTTCCCTCTGTGGTCAGTGGAGGACCTTGGAGTTGCCTGGACATCGCTTTTCCTTTGGCAGCGGCCGTCCAGGCCCTGCGAGTATCCTGCAGGCTCTCGCTTCATCAGGTCTCTTCTCAACACAAGCCACTGCCACCCTGCCCAGGCCATCCACCCCCTCCTCCTGGGGCCAGGCTTCCTGTGCCTGCCTCCCCTCCACTCACAAGCGTTTCTTCTCGGTGCAGAAGCCAGAAGGACTCCCCCGTGTCTGACTACACGTCAAGCCCTGAGTAGCTGGAATATGGAATCTAAAATGCCAGTCACAACGGCTTCAAAAAACCCCAGATGCACAGGCGTCAAGGCACGGCGGGACGTGTGACGCCATCACACTGAAAATGTCCAATCAGGGCATGATTTAGCGTGAATAATAAGTGGAAATAAGTAGTGGAAATAGATGGAAAATTATATCGTGTTCACGGAGCAGAAGATTCAGTGCTGTTAAGAGGACCCGTTGATTGAGGGACTAGCGCCATTTCTACCAAAAATCATTGCTTCGCCACAACGATGTGGCCCCCACGGCTGAGCTGCTAACACGAGAGAGGAGAGAGCTGGACCGGCCACCTGGGGAAGTCTGTCCCCAGCATGGAACGTCTCAAGCCAGCGGCAGGGAGCTGGGTTCCCGAACCCAGACATCAGAACCACACGCACAGAACCAGCACCAGAGGGCAGATGCCAGGAAGGAGCCTGGACAAGCCAGCACGCAGCTGCCCTACAAGTTCCCAACGTGCTCGGCCTGACCACCCCCCTGCCTCGGTCACCCCTGAGACCCGAGCAGTCTGGTCTGTGCTGCCCAGGAGGGCAAGGCCACACCCAGGAGGACAGAGTCCAGGGAGAGAAAGGACCAGTGGGTCAAGCATAGACCAACAGCTTGCAGTGAGACAGCTGGAGTGACCGGAGGGAGGAGGGGGGAAAGGAGGGTGTGGTGGGAGATAAGGGTACAATAGGAAGGGAGGGCCACACCTAAGGGGAAACGACAGTCACACACACGTGACCGATATTGTATGAAAACTACAAAATAATAAAAAAGCTAGTACTTTTTTCTTGATGAAATGGACAGGCTGATTCTAGAATTAATTTTGAATGGCTAAGCATTTTGTTTATTTATTTAATTTTTGAGACCAGTTCTCACTATTTTTGCCTATGGAACTGCAGGTTCATGTTGCCCGAGGTACCACAGATTCAAGCCATTCCCAGCCTCAGCCTCCAAGGTAGCTGGGATGACAGGCACGTGCCACCACACCCAGCTCTTTTTTTGGGGACTAGGTCTCGCTACGTGCCCCTGGCGGGACTTGAACCACAATCTCTGGCCCTGGCCGTGGCTTCCTAGGCTGCCGCCTACAGGCATGCGCCACCATGCCCGGCCGGCTAAGCATTTTAAATGGGCAAAATCATTTTTCAAAAGAAGTACAAAGTTCTGAGACGACTTGACTTCAAGGCTTACTATAAAGCTATAGTAATGGAGATCACGTGGTACTGGGCTAAGGATCAACTCATGTGTCAGTGGAACAAAGCAGGGAATCTGGAAATAGATCTGCACATAAGCCACATCTCAGTTTTTGACCAAGACCCCAGGTCAATTCAGTGGATAAGGCAAGTCTTTTTTCAATGGTGCTGGAACAACTGAATGTATGTGTAATCTCACTTCATACACAAAGATAAATTTGAGATGGCTCATAGAAACAAAGTCAAGTTTGAAACACAGAGCTTCCATAAGAAAACACAGCAGCTCATCTTTGTCACGGCAGCAAAGATTTCCCAGATTAGGCACAACATTGCCAGATTGGTTGTTCTAAGAATTTAAAATTTCTGCTCACTGAAGATACTTGTAGAAGAACACATTGACAAGGTGAGGCTTGGTAAAAACATTCGCTAACTATCCATATATCCGATGAAGGACTCATATCTTGACGCTATAAATAGTTCCTATAAGTTAATAATAAACATAACTCAATAAAAGATGGGCAACGGATAATCACCTCATGAAAGGGGATATAAACATGTCCAATAAACTCACTAGAAGTCATTAGTCATCAGGATAGGCAAATAAAACCACACTGAGGTACCAGTACCCTATACTCTAGAACGGCTAAAATTAACAAGACCGACAGTATCAAGTGTGGACAAGGACAGAGCGTAAACAGCAGCTGTCATACAATGCTGTGGGAGTGGAGACTACAAGAATTTTGGAGCACTCTTTGACAGTTTCCCTCAAAGCTAAATATATGTCAACCTTATGGCCCGCAATTCTGGTCCTAGGTCTTTACCCGAGAGAAATGAAAACAAACAGCCACGCAAGATTTCTTGTCTAAAGGCCAAACCGGAAACAACCCATTTTTCTAGCCCATTCCTAGAAAAATGGATAAACAGACTGTGGTATGTCCATATACTGGAACTCCAAACAATCACACCGAATGAAGCAATGACGCGTGGCAATGTGGGTTAATCTGACAGATAGTATGCTGAGTGAGAGGCAGGATACCGAGGCCTACATGCCCCAGAATTCCATTTGTGTTTAGTCCCCCAACCGGCAAAATAAATCCCTAGAGATAAAACCCAGAAAGTGGTTGTTTCTAGGGGCAGGACTGACTAGAAAGGGACAAAGAAACTCTCTGGACAATTGGAAACCTGAGGCTCTTACTGAGGATGGGGCTTAAAGACTGTAAACAACAGTCACAACTCCTCAGACTCAACTCTTCAGAACAGGATGTTTCACGGTTCATCCGTTATGTCGTGACGAGAGGTACCTTCATACGAATGGCGCTCTGGGGACCACGCTGGCCACGTGGAGTGCGTGGTGTGTGTTCACAGGCTGTCGGGGGGGGAGGGGGCAATGGAAGCAAACGGATCATTGTGGACAGTTGTGAGTCTCCCTGCACCCTTGAGCGTTGGGGTTCCCGGTGTAGGACAAAGGCAGGACTGGTGAGGAGAGGAGGTAACGTGAAAGCTTGGCGGAAGCATCCGTGTGAACCTGGAAGAATTTTATCTTTAAGGCCGGGCACGGTGGCTCGTGCCTGTAAGCTTCAGCCTATGAAGCTTCAGCCTATGAAGCCTATGAAGCGGCTAGGGATCGCGGTTCGAGTCCCGCCTGGGGCAACACAGCGAGACCTAGTTCCAAAAAATTAGCTGGGTGTGGTGGTCGTGCCTGTCATCCCAGCTACCTGGGAAGCTGAGGCTGGGGATCGCTTGAGTCTGTGGTACCCCGGGCAACGAGAGCCTGCGGTTCCACGAGCAAAAATAGCGAGACCTGGTCTCAAAAAAAAAAAAAAAAAAGAATTTTATCTTTAAATATAGAGTCATGCGGGGGGGGGAGGGCACATGCGATTAAGATGGTTCACGGGTGATCAGAGGATGCGGAGAACTCGGGGAAGACGATGATGTCATGTAAATGCGTGTGATCACTAAAAACACATATAATCAAGAAACACTAAATAAAGTAATAAAAAATACAGAGTCATGTACAATACGCTGTTCAGTACCCACACCCAGACGGCCGCATCTCTGCACGTGTCTAGGTGTGTCACGATACACACGCGGGAAGGATACAGTGAACACGCAGCCTGGCTCCTGGAAAGACCTCGGAACGATGCCCAGCCAGGAGCAGGGAACACTGGGATGGGGCCTGGAAACAGGACATTCCCGCTGGAATGCAAAGCAGGGCTTGGTGCGGAGATGGTTGCTGCCACGTTAGGGTGGCAGAACCGTCTAGGAGGCTGGACAGGCTGGCCGGGAGAGCTGGAAGGACCCAGAGGCCAGCTTGAGAGGCCTCCCCGGCCGGAGAAGGGGCGCTTTCAGCTTCCGGACGGAGCAACGGCTCGGGAGGGAAACAGACCGACCGTCTAAGTCTGTGGGGCGGACGGCCCCAAGGTGGCAGGGTGGCACGGCGGCAGTGGGAAACGACACAGCTGACCGGAAAAGCCCAGCTGCCCCCTCGGATGGCTCATTCTCCTCCCGCTTGGCCCATGGACTTGCAGGCTGTTTCCACCGACAGTGAAAAAGCCTCTTGGTCAGCCCTGTCCTTCACTCAGCAGCTCAGAGAAAGGGCCCGTCCCTCAGGATGGCACCGCTGGCCCTGGCTGGGGGCCGGTGGGCTCCTTCACACCCACCCTGGCCGCCTGCTCGCCAGCCTCCCTGTGCGCCTCGCCCCCCCACATGCTGTTCCCTCTGCCCCGGTGCTGTTCCAGGCAAGCCTCCCTGGCTGACTCCCTCCCCTCCTTCAGGCCTTGGCTCGAGGGCCACCACCTCGTGCGTGTTAAACATGGCGCCACCTCCCGGCCTCCCGGCCCCCTGGCGGCCACACGCAGACGTGCATTTTCTCCGACACCCCCCCAAGGCGGTGCAGGGCTCTCTGTCCGCTGCACCCCTCTGCCGACTGGGGTGCCCGCACGCAGCAGGAAGGAGCTGTGCCCTGAACGCGCTTGGGGCCGGCAGCAGCCTCTGGCACGGTTGAGCCGGTGCCGTCCTGGTGCAGGGCCTGCGCCCTTGTCACAGCCAAGACGCCAGCCGCCGAGGGCAGCTCTCCGTACAGGCGGGCCTGGCCGCCACTCCTCCCTGGCCGGCCCAGGTGTGCCAGGCGACACGGAGAGCCCAGACGCAAAGACCCAGCCATGGCCACCAGCTCCCGCCTCCCTGCCCCCACCGGCCAAGCCCAGGAGGTGACGCCTTGGCCCCGAGGCGGGGAGGTGGGGGGGGCTGCGTCTTATCACAGGGAGGGGGGTGCACTTCTTTGTTGGTCAAACTGTACCCCAGCTCGACAGGGACACCGGAGCGATGAGTTCTGACGTTCCTCAGAGAGCACCCCGATTTCTGAGGGCCCCCCACCACATCTGAGAGCCAGGACGGGCACGGTGAGCCGCCCCAGCACCCCCTAGGCCCTCACCCCAGGCCCCACAACAGGCCCTGCTCTGCCAGGCTGCCCTGACCTCTGCTGCCCACCGCTCAGGCTGAACAACCGTAACGGCCTCTGGGCACCCCTCTCGTCTCCTCTGCTTCCCAGCCAAGCCCCCCG
>PVHY01033691.1:0-10977 GCA_004024945.1 Uropsilus gracilis
TGTTGCATGTTCCTATGTGAAGTGGGTGAGCAAAGTGAGGAGCTGCCTGGCAGGGCCCAGGCTGAGGCCCTCAGGTGAGCACCTCAGGGTCTGACAAGGAAGTGGGGGGAGTGTGTTAGGGCAGCCTCAGTTTCCTGTCTAACTTTTCTGACCTCTGCTCTTGCTTTGAAATTTCCCTTGCTAAGAACCCAAGTCCTCATCCTCACCTCTCCAGCGCCCTTCCCAGCTCTGGGTCTGGGTCCCTCCTCCTCTGCTCCACCCACCTCATCTTGCCACACTCCACATGGGCTTCCCTGAGGCCCTCAGTTGTTCTTCCTCTAAGGGATGCCGGGCCTCCCTTGGCCCCAGTCCCTGGCCAGCCTTCCCACACACACGCTATTTCTGGCAACTTACCTTCACATGCCATCGGGGAGATTTGGGGCGTGTGCCCAACAGCTTGAGATAGTACTAAGCAACGGAAATTGCCGGCTGGCAACGGAGGTCGTGACTGAGCGACTTAGCGCAGGTTTACCAAATCGTCCAGGACTGGCATTCACACACTGAGTGAGGAGCGGCTGCAGAGGCTGTTTCTCCGGGCAAGGACCTTCAAGTCCAGCTTTCTCTGACTAACTGGACTGTGATTCAGCCCTAAGACTCACTATGTCCAGGCTGAAAGTGGGAGTGTCTCAGCCGCGCTGAGAAAGGGGAGGGGACTGAGGTCAGTTCAGGCTCCAGGGGGGTGTGGCTGGCCAGAGGAGAGACTGGCAGCTCAAGTTACATCAAACTTCAGACTTAGAATTTTGCCGATTCAAATTTCTGATTCTTTCGCGCGGAATCTGAATCTTTCTGATTCTTTCTGATTCTTTCGTGAAGGCGCCCGGGTCGCCTCCTAGCGGCAGCCAGATCGCCATGGCGAGCCCCTTGGGCCGCACGTTCAGGCTCCCGGCCCTTCTGCTCTGGCTGGCCAGCTGCGCCCCGGCTGGGGCCTCTGAGTCGGTGGAATCATCGCTGGCTGGGACTCACGCCTCACACCTGAGTGAGTTCCCGGGAGCCGGGGTGCACAGGAGGGGGTGGGTGGGCAGGGGCACAGTGGGAGCGGGGTGGGGCGCCGCTGGTCTCAGAGTCCCGTCGCAGAGGTGGCGCTGTGCGGTCCATCCCCAATACTCTTCCTGAGAGATCAGGGCCTCAGCCAGTTCTCCAGGAAGAGAGGTGATGATGATGCAGCAAAGTACTGCGGAGAATAGGCTGGAGAGAGGAGAGAAGGGAAGGGTGGGAAGTTCCACGGACCCCGCAGCCCTAGGGTAATGGGAACCCAGTCTCACTCCTTACTGGGACGTTGTCTCTACTGGAGGTGTTCCTCAGAGATGGGGTCCAGCCCCTCAAGCATCCCAGCCTCTTCTCACACACCTGTCTTCTCTCTTCCGTCTTGCTTCCTTAAAGGCAGCCTTTCTCCTTTCCTACCAACCCAGTACCTCAAACTCCTACACATTTTAAATTTTTAATTAATAGTTTAACTTTTTCTTGTTCTTTTGTTTGTTTTCCCCAGAGCCCTCATATAAGTGAGATCATCGGTATTTCTCTTTTTCTTTCGGGTTTATTTCTGCTAGCATGATTCCTTCTTGCCATCCATGTTGCCACGAATGACACAAGTTTGTCTTTTTTGATTGATGAATAATATTCCATCCTGTACATATACCACAACTTTTTGCACCATTCATCTACTCGGGAGGCATTGGATTGCTTCCATATCTGACTGTTGTAAATAGCGCTGCAAAAAGACATCTGGGTACAGGTGTATTTTTGGATTAGAGTTTTGGGTAGATTAGTGGGATTGCTGGGTCAAATGGAGTTCCATTTTCAGTAGCTTAAGGGTCCTCCACACAGCTTTCCATAGTGGTTGGGCCAGTTTCCATTCCCCTCAGGTGTGAAAAAGTATCCCTTTCTCTCCACATCCAAGCCAGCACTTGTTGCCCATTTTTCTGATATGGGTCATTCTTACTGGTTTAAGATGGTATCTTGTGGTTTTGATATGCGTTTCCCTGATTATTAGTGATGTTGAACATTTTTTTCCCTGATTATTAGTGATGTTGATTTTGGCCATTTGTATTTCACTTTGAAGAAGTGTCTGTTTAAGTGGGCACAGTGGCTTGTGTCTGTAAGCTTCAGCCTATGAAGTGGCTGGGACTAGGGATTGCAGTTCCAGTCCCCCTCAGAGCAACACAGTGAGACCTAGTCCCAAAAAATAGCTGGGCGTGGTGGCACACTCCTGTAATCCCAGCTACCTTGGAAGCAGAGGCACAGAGGCTGGGGATTGCTTGAGTCTACGGTACCCCGGGCAATGTGAGCCTGTGGTTCCATGGGCAAAAACAGCGACACCTAGTCTCAAAAAAAAAAAAAAAAAAAAGTGTCTGTTTAGATCTTCTCCCATTTTTGATTGAATTTCTTGTTTATTTTGTTGTGTGATTTCCTTTTGGATCTTTGTTATCAGGCCCTTACCACTTGTATGTAAGGTGAATTTTTTTTCCCCATTCAGTTTGGTTTCTTTTTGTTTTGGCTATGGTCTTTTTTGCTGTGCAGAAACTTTTTTTTATTTGCTTAATTTGTTTATTTTTAAATTTAATTAGACATTTGAGAGTGTTATACCTTCCTTAAAGAAAGTTAGATGAGTTGTCAAATATTTAAAATATGAGTCAAAAATTTCCAACAAATCTGTAATTTCTTTCAAACATAATTTTTATCAAGTCATTACGGTTACTCAATGTCAATTCTAGCACATCATCAATTTTATCATGCTTAAACTTCTCAGTCAAGCCATCAGTACCACCCAGTCCCAACTGTATCAATATCTCAATCTCATTAGTCAATATAATATACCCACAACAGTTCCAGTTACTATCAAGACAAACTGATAATTTCATGAAAGTAACCATTTCCTGAACCTATTTTGTCATCTTTGTCCATCCTTGAAAACTACTTGAATCTGTGAAGGTTTGCTATAGTATTTCCAAAGATAAACTTTTTGTACCCTATCCTTTCCTGCCCTTTCTCATTTGTTACATCTTCCAATCATGGGACTGATCTTACAAATGATAGATAACATATGACCGTGTGCACTCCTGTTCATTTGATTATGCGTGTATAAGTTGGTCCCCAATAAAGAATCAGCTTTACCATGATAAACATAAAAACATCCAAGTCAGTTTTGGTAAGAAATTAGAAACATCTTAAGATACCCAATAATATACTTTGCTGTGCAGAAACTTTTTAGTTTAAAAGGCAATCCCAATAAATTTCCAATGTCATACTTTAAAGAGTTAGAGCAAAAATTACTGAAATTTACATGGAATAATAAAAGACCTCCGATAGTCAAAGCACTTCTGCAAGTATTTCACTCCCAACTTCAAGTTATATTATGAAGCCACAATGATTAAAACAGTATGGTACTAATAAAAACAGACACACAAACCAATGGAACAGAGTTGAATGTCCAGAAATAAAGCCACACATGTATAGTCAACTAATTCTTGACAAAGGAGCTAAAACCTTACAGTGGGACAAGAACATCTCAATAAATGGTGCTGGGAAAACTGGATCATTCTTGCAAAAAAAAAAAAAAAAGAATCTAGAACACTCCTTCACACCATGCACAAAAACCTACTCAAAATGGATAAAAGAACCATTTACGGAGGTTGTGATTTAAATAATATAAATAAATAAACAAACAAATAAATAAACAAAATTTTAAAAATGGTTAAAAGACTTGGATGTAAGACCTGAAACCATAAAGTACATAGAAGAAGTACATATGGGAAAAATTCTCCAAGACTTACACTTCAAAAACCTCTTTCAGGACAGTGCATCTACAAATGCTAAAAAAATGCAGGTGTCCCTTTCAATTAGTGTTTTGGTATCTTTTGGGTAGATTCCCTGTCATGGAACTGCTGGATCAAATGGCAGTTCCATTTTCAGTAGTTTGGGGGTCCTCCAGATTATTTTTCATAGTGGCTGAATTAATTTGCATTCTCATCAACAGTATAAAATGTTCTTTTTGCTTTCCATCCTCGCCAGCATGTGTTGCCCATTTGATGATGTGTGCCATTTTTACTGGTATAACACAGTGTCATTGTGGTTTTGATTTATATTTCCCTGATTATAAGTGACATTGAGCATTTTCTCATATACCTCTTGGCTATCTGTATTTCCTCTTTGGCAAAGTGTCTTTTAAGCTGTTCTACTCATTGGGGGGGAGGGGGGAGCTGGCTTTTTTGTTTTGTTTTTTGTTGAGTTTTGTGAGTTCTTTATGATTTTTTCATATCAACTTCTTATAAGTTGAATGGAGAGCAATTTTTTTTTCCCATTGGTTTCCCATTGGTTGGGTTTCTTTTTGTTTTGGTTATTGTCTCATTTGCTGTACAGAAGTTTTTCAGTTTGATATAGTACCAGTTGTTTATGTTTTCCTTCATTTTTTTTTTGAGTATATCGATATGTCCTGAAAGATATTCCTGTTGAATAGGTCATGGGGTGTTTTGCCTATTTTCTTCTATATATATTATAGTTTCAGCTCTTAGGTCTCATCTATTTTGAGTTGGTTTTTGCATATTGTGAGGGGTTAGTCTAGATTCATCCTGTTACATGTCATTGCCCAGTTTTCCCAGCACCATTTATTATGAAGAGACTATCTTTGTTCCAATGTATGTTTATTGCCCCTTTACATGTATGTCTTTATTTCTGGGCTCTCAAATCTGTTCTACTGATGTGTGTGTCTGTCTTTATTCCAGCACCATGGTGTTTTAATTATTATGGCCTTGTAGTATAATTTGAAATATGAGCATGTAATACCTCCATCTCTCTCCTTTTGGCTAGTCAAGTTTTTTTTTTATTATTCCATAAAAATTACAGTAATATTTGTTCTATTTCTTTGAAGAATATCATTTAAATTTTTATTGGAATTGCATTGAATTTATTGATTGCTTTAGGAAGAATGGCTATTTTGATGATGCTATTTCTTTCAACCCATGAACATGGGTTTCTTTCCATTTCTTTATGTCTTCTATTTCTTTTAAGAATGTTTTATAGTTTTCTCTGTACAGGTCTTCTACAACTTTTGTTAGGTTTATTCCCAAGTATTTATTTTCATTGGTGCAACTCTAAAAGGTTTATACGATCTGAAGAGAAATCAGAGTGTGTTCATACAACTGTAAATGGCATGGTTTTCTAAATTTCTTCTTCCTCTGAATGATTTTGTTCATATAGGAAGGCTACTGATTTTTGTGTGTTGGTTTTGTAGTCAGTTACCTTACTGAACTGGTTTATTGTTTCATTTAGTTTTTCTGTGGATTTTTTTTTTTTTTAGTTCTCTACACTTACTATCATATCTTCTGCATATAATGATAATTTCATTTCTTCTTTTCATATTTGGACTTCTTTTTTGTCTTTTCTTGCCTTATTGATCTAGGTAGAACTTACAATACTATGTTAAAAAGTAGTGGTGAGAATGGGCATTCTTGCCTATTTCCAGATGTTAATGGAAATAATTTCGGTTTCTTCCCATTAAGCATATGTTTGCTGTGGGTTTGTCCTATATCGCTTTTATTATTTTGAAATATATCCCTTTTAGTCTGAGTTTTTCAAAGGTTTTCATCATGAATGGATGCTGGACTTTATGGAATGCCTTCTCTACATCTATTGATAAGATCATATCATTTTTGGTTTTCTCTTTATTGATGTGATGAAATATGTTAGTTGCTTTTTAGATGCTCAACATCCCTGTGCCACTGGGATAACTCTCACTTAGACATGGGATGCATAACCCTTCTTATGCATTGTTAGGATTGGTTTGCCAAAGCCAGGTATCGTGGCACATGTCTGTAATCCCAGTTACCTGGGAGGCTGAGGCTGGGGATCACTTGAGTCCACAGGTTTGAGACAACCCTGGGCAACATAGCAAGACATAGTTTCTTAAAAAAAAAAAAGAGTTGGTTTGCCAAGAATTCTTTTAGAAATTTTGCATCTGTGTTATGAGGAATATTGATTTGTAGTTTTCTTTCTTTGTGTTACCTGTGTTTGGTTTTGGTGTTAGTGTAATATTTGCTTCATGCAATGTATTGGCAGATTTTCTTCTTTCTCATTTATTGGAAGAGTTTTAGTAATACAGTTATTATTTCATCTTTGAACATTTGTCAGAACTCATTTGTGAAACTACCTGGTCCTGGGCTCTTGTTTTAAGGGAGAGTTTTGATGACTACTTTGATTTCACTGCCTGTAATTGGTTTAAGTTATCTATTTCCTCTTTGTTCAGCTTTGGATGACTGTTTAGTTTTAAGAATTTGTCCATCTCATTCAGATTGTTGTATTTGTCCGCATTTAAATGCTCATAGTAGTCTCTAATTATCCTCTGGATTTCTGCACTGTCAGTTGTAATTTCTCCTCTTTTATTGATGATCCTTATATTTGAGTTTCCCCCCTTCTTTTCTTTGTGAGCCTTGCTAGGTGTTTATCATCTTTTTTAACTTTTTCGAAGAACCAGATTTTGGTTTTATTGATCTTTTGTATTGTATTTTTTATTTCTGCTTTAATTTTTATTACTTGCTATCTTTTGGGTTTTGGATTTTTTTGTTGCTCTTTTTCTAGTTTGTCAAGTTGAGAGATTAAATTATTTCTTTGTATTATTTCTTGCTTTTTGATATGGGCCTGTATTGCTATGTACTTTCCTTTCAATACTGCTTTTGCCAAGTTCCATACATTTTGGAATGTTGTGTCATCTTTGTTATTGTCTCCATGTATGTTTTCATTTCTTTCTATTATCTCCTCATTTATCCAGTAATCTCTCAGTGTTATGTTGTTCAATCTCCATGTAGTGGGCAATCTCCTTGATTTCTTTTCTTTCTTGACTTCTAGTGTGATGTCTTTATGATCACAGAAAAAAGTTGGAATTATTTGAATCTTCATGTATTTGGTAATGTTTGTCTTGTGTCCTAATATGTGGTCAGTTTGGAGAATGATCCAAGTGCATTAGAAAAAAAGTATAGTCCTTTCTTGGGGGTGCAGTGTCCTATAAATATCTATCATTTCCATGTAGTCTAGATCTTCATTTAGAGCTGGTGTCCTTGTATAATTTCTGTCTTGTTGATATCTCCTGTGGTGAGAGTGGAATGTTAAAATCACATCTATATTTTCATCCATGTCTGTTTTCAGTGCTGCTAATAATTGTCTAATGAATTTTGGTGCACCCTCATTTGGTGAATATATATTCATGAGTGTTATGTCCTTCTTGTAAATTAATTTCTTTATCATTATATAGTGTTCTTCTTTGTCCCTTATCATCTTTTTGAGTTTAAAATCTTCTTTATCTGCTACAAGTATGGGTACCCTTGCCTTTGGGGTGTGGGGGGTCTGGGGGTGGGTGCATTTGCTTGCAGGATTGTTTGCCAGTCCTTTAATCTCAGTCTGTTCTTACCTTTAAAGTTCAAGAGTGTGTTTTTTGCACACAATTGAATGTTGGACTCTGTTTTTTTGATACAGTGTGCAACTTTGCTTATTTTGGTTGTGCATTTAGACCATTAAAGTTTAAGGTGATTATTGATCATTTAAAATTCAAAGTTTTTTTTTGTGTGTATGTGTGGTCATTTTGAGGTTCTATTTACTACCTTGTTCTGTTCTTCCTGTTTAGTCTTCTGTTGGTTTAGAGCTGAAAGTTTCCCATAAAACTTCTTGAAGTGAAGCTTTAGTGGTAGCAAATTTCTGAAGACTTTGTTTGTTGAGCAGGTTCTTATTTTCCTTCATAAAGAAAAGACATCTTCAAAGGATAGCATATTCTTGCCTGGTGTTTTTGTCTTGGAGTTTTTTAACATGTGCCTCCACTCTCTCCATGCCAAAAGTGTCTCCCCAGAGAAATCTGTTATCAACCAAATAGGTTTTCCTTTATATGTCACTTATTTCTTTTCTCTAGTCAGTTTCATTATTTTCTCTTTGTCTTGGACTCTTGGAAGTTTTACTATTATGTGCCTTGCTGTGGTTTTCCTTCCATTAAGGAAGTTTGGTGTCTTTCTAGCTTCCCTTGTGACTATTTTCATTTCTGTTTTGGGACTTTCTCCATTATTTTCTTAAATACCTTTTCAGTTTTCATGACTCTCTCTTCTTCTGGGATTCCTGTGACTGAATTTTTGAGCTCTTCTAGTGTTCTTTTTCTACCCTGGTTCTCTTTCCATTCTGTTCTAAGAGATTTGATCTTGTTCTTCAGTCCTTTAGTTATGTTAGTCATATGATTTTCTCTTTTTTAAGTCTTTCTACATCTTACTTTAACTTTTAATTGTTTTTGTTGTGGTGAGTTGGAAATCTTTATCTGAACATAGCCTAATTCTTTTGTGTTGTAGTTATTCTGAGGATTGTCTTCCTTTTGGTGGAATATTATTTCCTGAAGGGCTTGCTTGAATGTTTGTGGTTTTCTTCCTTCCTATTGTTAGTCATCAGGTTTGCTCTATGTGTTGGGCCACTGTGGCACTTGTATTTGCCAGCATGTTCATTTTTTTAAATTAATTTAAATTTTTTAATGTGCATATATATGTGCATTTATATTTATATTACAATATTGCATTATTGTGTACCCCAGGCCTTTCCCAGTTCACTAACACCTGTTAACCATCCTGATCTTTTGTGCTCTTCACCTCCCTGCCTTCTTCCCCTTCCTCCTCTCTCACTCCATTGTTCAGACCCATTGGTTGTTTTTATTTTTTCTTATTCGTTTGTTTGTTTTTCCCTATATCCATCATATAAAGGAGACCCATCTTTTATTTCTCTTTTTCTTTTTTTGGCTTATTTCTACTAATATAAGTCTTTCTAGTTCCATCCATGTTGCCGCGAATGACATGTGTTTGTCCTCCTTGATGGATGTGTAGTATTCCATCATGTATACGTACCACATTTTTTTTAGCCAATCGTCTGTTTTGGAGCATTTGGTTTGTTTCCAAATCTTGGCAATTGTAAACAGAGCTACAATGAACAAGCGCGTACAGGTGTCCTTTTGAATTAATGTTTTCATGTCCTCTGGTGGATTCCCAGCAGTGGGATTCCTGGGTCAAATGGGAAGTGTACTTTCAATTGTTGGAGGTTCCTCCACACAGTCTTCCATAGTGGCTGAACCAGTTTGCACTGCCACCAGCAGTGGAAGAGAGTTCCTTTTTTTCCACATCCGCACCAACAATTGTTGTTGTCTGTTTTATTTATATGGGCCATTCTTACTGGTTTAAGATGGTCTGAGTGTAGTTTTAATTCGCATTTCCCTGATTATTAGTGATGTGGAACACTTTTTCATATTCTATTAGCCATTTCTATCTCCTTTTTGGTGAAGTGTCTTTTTAGTCTTTCCAGTTTTTGACTGGGTTTTTTGCTTTGTTTTTGTTGAACTGTAAGAGCTCCTTGTGGATCTTTGTTACTTGTCTGGGGGCAAAATTTTTCTCCCAGTATGTTGGGGTTTTTTTGTTTTGTTCATTGTCTCTTTTGCTGAACAGAAACTTTTTAGTTTGATATAGTCCCAGATGTCTATGTTTTCCTTCATTTTTTGCCAGCCATAGTTGTTTCTCAAAATGTATTTCTCAGGTGAAATTCATGAAGGGTTTTGCCCTGGTTCTCTTCTATGTATGGTATGATTGCAGGTCTCAATTCCAGGTCCTTTATCCATTTTGAGATAATTTTTGTACAGGGTGTGAGGGTGATGTCCTGGTCCATTTTTTTTTACATGTTTTGATCCAGTTTTCCCAGCACCATTTACTGAAGAGGCTATCCTAGTTCCAGAATATGTTTTTTTGGCCCCTTGTCAAAGATTACTTGACCATATATGTGTGGTTTTATTTCTGGGTATTTGATTCCTATCCATTGATCTGTTTGTCTGTTTTTATACCAGTACCTTGCTCTTTTAAGTATTATGGCTTTGTAGTATAGTTTGAAGTCTGGAATAGTGGAAGAGAACCTCTGTTCTCTCTTCTGTTTGTCAAGAGGGTTTGGCTATTTGGGGTCTTTTGTTGTTCCATATGAATTTCAGTAATTTTTGTTTTATCTCTTTAAAATATGTCATTGGGATCCTTATTGGAATTGCATTGAATCTGTGATGGCCTTTGGTAGTATGACCATTTTGATAATGTTGATTTTTTTTTCCAATCCATGAAGAGGGAATGTCTTTCCATTTTTTAACATCACCTTCTATTTATTTTAAGAATGTTTTGTAGTTTTTTTTGTATAGGTCTTTTATGTCTTTTGTTAGGTTTATTCCCAAGTATTTGATTTTCTTTGGTGCAATGGTAAGACGGGTGTTTTTAAAAATTTCTTCTTCTTCTGATTGATTCTTTGCATATATGAATGCTGTTGATTTTTGTGTGTTGATTTTGTATCCAGCTACCTTACTGAATTGGTTTCTTATTTCAATCAGCTTTTCTGTCACTTTTTCTGGGTTCTCTACATAGAGAATCATAACATCTGCATATAATGATAGCTTTATTTCTTCTTTTTGTATTTGGATTCATTTTATGTCTTTGTCTTGTCTTATTGCCCTAGCTAGGACATCCAGAACTATGTTGAAAAGGAGTAGAGAGAGTTGGCATCCTTGCCTGGTTCGACCTTAATTAAATGGTTTAAGTTTTCCCCATTGAGGATGATAGTTGCTGGGGGTCTGTTGTATATAGCTTTTATTATGTTGAGGTATGTTCCTTTTATGCCCATTTTTTCCAGCACTTTCATCTTGAAAGGATGCTGAACTGTATCAAATCCTTTATCTGCATCTATTGATATGATCATATGGTTTTTGTTTTTTTCTTTGTTGATGTGATGGATTATGCTGATTAATTTTCAGATGCTGAATCATCCATGTGCCCCTGGGATGAATCCCACTTGGTCATGATGGATGATCCTTTTTGTGCAATGTTGGATTCGGTTTGCCAGGATTTTGTTTAGAATTTTTGCATCTGTGTTCATTAGGGAGATTGGTCTATAGTTCTCTTTCTCTGCACT
>PVHY01033692.1:0-10956 GCA_004024945.1 Uropsilus gracilis
AAAGAAAGAAAGAGTGTCCAACAAGGGCCTCCCAATCAATGAATGAAGCAAGCTGCTGCCCTGGCTTATATTCCCTTCAGGGTACCCACCTTTCAAACCAGATAGATCAGTTTTCAAAACTGCCATGATTTCCAAAATCGATTGGTCTATTTACAAAATTGTGTGGGCTTTAAAACCAAACCTACCAGCTCAAGCCCCCACTGAGGTCCAGCAGTCTGAGTGGCAGTAGGCCCTGCCTTGGAGTAGAACTGACAACCTCTGCTGCATCTGAACTCAATGGCCAGGTTCCAAAACCACTGTGGTTTTTCAAAACCCAAACCCGGCTGAGAAATGGAAACCCACCTTCCACTGACTTTGGTCATCTTGTGTTGGGGGAATGGCAAGAGAAGACACTTGGCTGTACCCCCTAAACCAGGAGCTATAGGAGTTTCCTCTTACAGTTAGTCACGAAGACAATTTAGTTCTGCTGCTGCTACATAGACTTGAGATCTAATCATTCTTCTCTGTCAGCTTTTCTTGCTGATACTGAAAGTAAAATGAGAAGAAACAGTTGTTTCCGTTTTAAGTGATTGTCTCAATACAGACATTTCACAAACTGATCTAGCTGGCATTTTAAGAGTTTAATTAGGTCAGCAAACATTTATCAAGTTCTTACTATGAGCCAACATTGTTTCAGATACTAAGAACTATTATGGAAACGAATATAAACAGAGCATCTATTTGCTGTCCAAGGAGAAAAGGCAATGAAACTTCTGGAATACACACACTACTCTGAAAATACTTCAGAGGTCTGTGCCTAATGAGGATGTGTTGCCATTTTCTGAGCTAGCTGTTTACATAAAAGTTTCACTCTTGTATTGACTAGAAACAGTTAACTATTATTCCAAAGTCAAAGTTAAATCTGAGGATTTTCTCTACTTCCTCTTTTTATTTTACAGAGTTGGTTCATATATAGTTTTTCACCTTAGAGATGATTCAAATTATAAATACTCTACATATTTATAAGATTCCTTTTTAAAATACTGCCCATAAAATAATTTTGTGAGCACATTTTTAAGTGAACAAACTCGTAGGAGTATTGTTTTGGTTTTTCATTTTCATGTTCCTAACCTTTAATCCTGTAAAAGAAAAAAGAGCTGTCAAAGTCATCATGCTTCTATTGTCTGATTTCTGCATCCTATCTTCTATTTTATGTTCTATCTGATCTAAGTTATTCACTTAACTTTCAGCATCATAATCTAATCTGAATTTCATTGTTTTTCTACTAACATCTTAGGTGCTGGCCCAGACATGTCACTGCTTATTTAACCATATTTGAGCCTTACCTGTGGTTCACAATAACAAGGTGAGATACTTAGATTGCACTTTTCTTCATTGCTTTTGTAAGCATATTTTAGTAGCAAATTGGAAGAGGGATAAAAGGCAAACACAAACATACATATATTTGTGTGTATTAAATTAAAAGATAATATTTGGGTTTTATCTTGAGAAACCAGAAATTAAATCATTTAAATATACCTTTAAAATTATAAAAAGAAGGCCAGGCATGGTGGCACATGCCTGTAAGTGGCAGTCTAGGAAGCCGCAGCCGGGGCCAGGGATCGTGGTTTGAGTCCTACCAGGGGCACGTAGCAAGATCTAGTTCCAGGCGTGGTGGCATGCACCTGCAATCCCAGCTATCTGGGAAGCTGAGGCTGGGGATTGCTTGAGTCTGTGGTACCCTGGGCAACGTGAGCCTGTGGTTCCACAAGCATATATACACATATATAAAGAAGACTGTTTTCCCAATGTTGAAAGAGTAAAAGAGTAGTCTCCTAAACTGGGAGAATATTTTTAAAAATCTATAAAGAGGTTCAAGTGAAAAGCTGAAAATATAAGAAATCCAACCACTATAAAAGAGCTCTACCACAGTTCCATGTATCAAATAGTTCCCATTGAGCAGAAATACACTGGCACGTACTTGTAATTCCAGCTACCTGGGAGGCTAAGGCTAATAATGATGACTTGAGTCCATGGGTTCGAGACAACCCTGGGCAACATCTTGGACAGTCCATAGGAAATTGTGTTTTATTCAAAATCATTCAAGTCATTCAAAGGTCATTTAAGGAAAGCCTGTAATATGTCAAAGAGAGTCCTATGCTAAGTGCTAGGAATACAAAGATTAACAAACCAAGTCCTTCACCTTATATAAGTTCATATGTACCACACACTTAATTTTTTCTGTTCAATGGATTTTGTTTACCTACTTGATTTGATACATGCTAGTGATTTTCAAATTTGTTTTAGGAAATATTTACTATTTGGCATTTTTCATCATTTCCATATAGCCAAATATATACTTTATAATTTATTTCAGACTTTTTCCTGATAAATCAGTACACATGTATTTATAGAAATGTTGAGTGCTTAACATCATGTATCTTTACTACTCAAAGCAATTACTATTAATACTTCTTGTAGAATTTTTTTCTATACATCCAGTTTCAAGTAATAGAAAATCCAACTCAAGCTTGTTTAAACAATAAAGAAAATCTATTGATTCACATGAATGAGAAATCTACTGACTGACTTCTGGCCTCATAACTCAGTATCTCATCAAGACCTGTTTATTTCCTTCTCTCTGCTGTGCTTCCTTGGTATCTGCATTATTCTAGACTGGCTTCTCTCTGTTCCCAAGATAATTACCTGGATCATCCTCTTCTTCAACAGAAAAGAGAAAATCATAGAGCATCTGCCCAAATTAACTCAATCATTTCATTCAAAAGTACAAAATATACTGATTGGATAGCCCAGATTAGTTACATCACCTCTGAGGCAAGGTGACCCTTGGTCTAAAGAGAAAATGATACTATTAGGAAGGGAAAAGGGAACTTAAAAAAAATACACACACAACTAAATCTTGTAAAAGAAATTTTAGATCCTATTAGACATTCAGACAGGACTTTTGTTACTGGGATGAGGGGGTCACCCTTTTAACTTTAATTAATGAGGATTTTTCCACCCACACCCAGGCAGTTACCCAGAGATCAAACTTTCTTGATAAGGGTAAGCACAGGGGTATATTCACAAACAAGACAAGACAGACTGAAAGAGTCTAATAGTCCACAACCTCACAAGTGTCCCCAACAGAAAAGAACCCTGCTTCTGCTCCTCGGGGAGCTGTATGGGTTTTATCTCAGTTTCAGTATGATTCAGTCTGAAGGGTATGTCCTTGCCTTCCGTCCTCAGTCACTGTAGTCAGTATGGAGTGTGTTGCAAAACCCACACCAAGTTTCAGCTTGGCCTCTTTCTGTCTATCGCTCACTCCTTTTCCTCTCCGGGTCATCAGGGCAGCTCAGCACTCTGGTGAACTCCTCTTCTCCACCTTCATCCTCCTCCCTGATCTTAAAGACTGAAACAGGCTGGGAGCCCGAAAAGGCTGGGAGCTCCCAACTTCTGCTCCAGATCCTGATAGCCGATCAGCTCTCCTCTCAGCTCATCTCCCATCCTCCTCCCAATTCTCCACTCCAAAGTCTCCTTCCCCTAGTCCCTGCACCTTTCTCTTTCATATTCCCCTTTTCCTTGCCCCACCTCCCATCATGAATCCTGTGATGGGATTATCAGTCACACTCTGGCTTGGTTCAGTTCTGATCTCCCCTTTGGGCCTTAGAACATTAGCAAGGGAGTTAAATTAGTATAATAATGTTGACCAAACCCTACTTAAGATTTACAGTCTCAAGGTAAGTAAAGAGATTAACCTTCTATTTGGCTTTAGGTCGTTCTTAACCACTGTATCTTGCAGACACTGCTAATGGTGATGCTTAAATTTTACCAACAAGTAACACTGCCCGTATTGGGGTACTGGCTTCACTTTTAAGCTGATCAAAATACTTGCACTATTTCTTCTTTTTAACTTATATTTTATGGACAAACTAGAATTCTCACTTGTTCAAAGAATATCATCCTTAAAACTTCAGTAGGGAGTATTTAATAGATATTAACTATTATGATATAGATTTATACTAATGAATACAAATGTCAATTTTAAATTATTAAATAAAAATGATTACCAAAATCATATCTATAATTTGTATGGTCCTTTTTTTTTTTTTTTAATACTAGGTCTTGCTATTTTTGGCCGTGGAACTGCAGGCTCACATTGCCCAGTGTACCAGACTCAAGCAATCCTCAGCCTCAGCTTCCCAAGTAGCTGGGATTACAGGCACGCACCACCACACCCAGCTATTTTTTTTGGAACTAGGTCTCTGCCCCGGGCTGGACTCAACTGCGATCCCCAGTTCCTGCCACGGTTTCCTAGGCTGCTGTTTACAGCACGTACCACCATGCCCGGCTGATCCTACTTTTCTTAAATAATCTACACATACATGGAAAAAATGACACATGTACAGTAAAATATTAACATATGCTATGTATAGGTGTGGTGATTTTTATTTTCTTCATTTCTTTTTAGACTATCTGAATATTTTGTAAATTATTTCTTTCATAATTAGAAAAATAAAGTCCCATGCACCAAACACAGACCAACAGCTTGCAGAGAGAGGAGTTGGAGTGACAAGAGGAGGGAAGGAGGGAATTGGGGGAGTGCAGTGGGGAATAAGGGGTACAATACAACCATGCAAACATGACCAATGTTGTATAATTACAAAATAAAATATTTAAAAATTTTAAAAAAAGAAAAATATTAGAAAAAGTACATTCTTTTGTTTTGTTTTGTTTTTGAGACTAGGTCTCGCTATTTTTGCCCATGGAACCGCAGGCTCTCGTTGCCTGTGGTACCACAGACTCAAGCAATCCCCAGCCTCAGCTTCCCAGGTAGCTGGGACTACAGGCACGTGTCACCACGCCCAGCTATTTTTTTGGAACTAGGTCTCACTATGGGCCCCAGGCGGGACTCGAACCACGATCCCTAGCCCCGACTGCTTCATAGGCTGAAGCTTACAGGCACGAGCCACCGTGCCCAGCCTAGAAAAAGTACATTCTTAAAAAAAGGAGGCAGGGTACAGTAGTGTGTGCCTTTAATTCCAGCCTAAGAAAGGAGGCCGAGACTAGGAATCGCTTGAGTCCCTGGGTTCAAGACCCACCTAGGGCAACATAGAGAGACCTAGTCTCAAAAAATAGCTGGGCATGGTGGTGCACACCTGTAATCCCAGCTACCTGGGAGGCTGAGGCTGGGGATCTTGAGTCCGGGGTACCCTGAACAACGAGAGTCACACTGCCTCATCATATACCCTACATACTCTCATCCTTCTACAACCACTCAATTTAATCCTCTAATCAATACTGAGCAGCTGGAATAGTAGGAAGTGTGGGTATGATTGTATAAGATACAGGTCCTATTTCTTAAAGTGGAAATTAAGTTTAATTTATAGTTTTTTTCCTTTTTTGACTAGTTCTTAGTTTCCCTTCCTTTTTAAGTTGATTGTATATGTAGGTAAGAATCTCATAGGATAACTGACAGACAATAATGAAATTAAAGGATTTTCTAATAGTATTTATCAGTGATTATTTATTTAAGAATGATTTTTTAATTCAGTCTTTCATTTCTGTATATACTTCATTCCTAGAATTCCCCAATCCCTAAAATTAATATTTTCAGAAAACTCATCTGCTCTATTAAGACAGCTCCAAACCTTGTCTTTATCTCCATTCATTTTTTCTCTAAAGATTCTCTTTTCCCTGGAGGTACTACCAGAAATACCAACTTAAAAGTTCTGAGCAATTAATTCACAGGACAGTGAGCACTTTTATTCCTGTGAACACTTTTATTTCCATTGTTTCAAGACACATTGTTGGATGTTCTTGGGTCAATCATTTAATCTCCAGGACCTCAGATAGAGAGGATGTTAATAACTTCTTCAGGAGAGGAAGCAAAACTAGATAATTGTCAAGGTTTTAGAGTTTAACTGAAAACTAATTCATCTTCATATGACTGCTTTTTCATTTAAAATATTTTCCTTTCATCTTTAGATAATAGAATAATAGAAAACAATGGAATTTTATAACTAGGAAGAATGCTACAGTCTCTATCTCAATTCCTTTTCTTTACTGCACCAGTGAGAAAATACACAGGTTTATTATCATCTCCATCTTTCTAGTTCTACTGGTAACCTAGTTACATCAATTCTTCCCTTGTAATGTCTTCAAGCTTCATCCATTCTTTCATTATTATTTGTATAGATCTTAATTTCCTCAAGTCCAGTTCCCCTCTCCTACTCCAGTCCTTCTTGCTATTTCTCACCCCACCACTCCCAAGTCATTGCATTTCTTCAGTTTTTCAACTAATTCCGGGAAAACTCCCAGATTATATATCCAAAAGTAGTGTGATCACATTAAATGGTGGTCCAAAAGGATAAGATCCAAATTTTCATATCAACCAAAGGAGCTTTCTAAAGTTTGATCTACAATTACCTTTCCAAGCCTATTTTCCAGTATTCTCCTAAAAGTCAATGGCCAACTACTATGTATTTGAATGAATCTTTGTACTTTCTAAACAGAAACCCCCTTTCCCCCCTCTAGAGATAATATCATTATAGCCAACTGTTAGACATTTAGGTCAGGGAGAACCATGCCTAAATAAATTAAACTGCAGTTATACCAAGGACCCCAGGAAACATCTGCTAAAGCTGATAAAGGCCAGGGAAAGCAAAATCACCCAGAGAGAAAAATAGCATTCCTCTACCTCAACCTACAGGCAGTCAGGTAAAGTCCAAGGACAGCAAGAAGCAGTCAGAGGGAAAATTTCTTGGAAATTGGCAGGGCTCAGTCCGGTCAATAAAACAATTCCCCTGAATGTTCTTTTCTTCCTAAGGGAAAGGCAGAGCTGGTTGACGCCATAGCAACTCAAGCTCTTCCCTGCCCAAACCTGCTATGAGGCTGATAATACTATACCTCAGGAGTATAGGAGAAAGGTGAGTGACTCAGAAACTTCTGCCTGGACAAACATACCAAAACATTAGTGGTACCTGCACAGTATACCTTAGAAAGCAACAGAGTGAGCAGTTCCTTTATCCTTTTTAAGGTCAGGGCCCTTCTCTTCCATCACAGTTGTTCTTCCCAGGACTCTCCCATCTGGATCTCTTTCCAGGCGTAACTTCATTCTGTCTCTAAATAAACTTTGTTTTTGCTTCTGCTAAAGACTTGACTGTGAATTCTTCGTATACCATAGTCGAGGACCAAGGAAATTTAAAATCTAGCAACCTAAAACCCAGCAACATAACCAGCAAACTTTAAGATCAAATTCACTTTTATTGATTCATGACTTTAGACAGAAGATGCTCAAAAAAACTGTACAAAATATTTTTATGCACAGAAAGAAAACATTGCATTTAAAGTAGAAGAGAAAAATGGAGTGATCCCAAGTCTCAGGAACAAATGAACAGAGTCAAGAGTTAGTGGAGAATTAGGTCCCAGGCACATCCAGGGGCCCCTGGCATGTTGAGGCATGTGCAGATGGGTCCACAGCCAAGAAGTGAAACCACACTGGCAATTCATGTCTAGGATTGAAATTCAATCAAGCATTGCTTGACAAACTTTCCACCAATCAGAACTTCACTGACTGAAAAATCTATTCCTATAAAGTGGACCTAGCTCTCCCTCTTTTGCCTATATAAGCATGTTCCCCTCAGAGCAATTTAGGCTGAATTCTGCTCAAGGGCTCCTTGAATCTGTATCCCCTGGACTACAGTCCAGAAGCCCCTAATAAATATTTGCTTTAATATTCTAGCTTTAACACTTGAGTTGTCACACTTCTGCCATAATACTGGAGCTGTAAACAAGCATTGTCCTCTGGACCTGTAACCTGGTTGCTGTAACTTGACCAGGCTTTACTATCATGATCAATATGAAGCCATGACCCCAACATGGGCAGTGTTAAAATTTAGGCATTGTCATTAGCTGTGTCTGAAAAACACAGAGGCCTAAATAGGATAAAGTTACTTCCTTCTTTTTACTTTGCTGCAGATCTTGAACAGCCTTAGTGAGTAGCACCCTGAGGCTGGGGAAGAGAAAATAAATCACCAGGAGGGTATGTGAGAAGAAATTGGTGCCTCTGGTTTTCAGGAGGGGAGGAGGAGCAAGAAAAAAAGAGAAAATAAATAAAAAGAAAGGAGCAGAGACTGGGAGACAGACTTTTAGGAAGGAAAGACAAGAGAAAGGCGGGAGTCCCAGTGGCCAAGCTGGGAGGAAGATCCCTGGAAGACTGAACTGGTACATAGAGATAGCCAGGGATTTGGAAAGCTGATTTGGCATCAACATTTGTTGAAAAAGTTGAAGAGCCTTGGAGAAGCTGAACAGCTGGGAACACGGGAAAGAGAACAAGCAAAGAGAGGATGGAAAAAAGAAAGACCAGATTTTGCAAAGTACCTGCCTCAGGTTTGGAGAGGCAAAAGAGGCACCATCTTGGACATGTGTCTTTGAGACCTTTGGGACTAAAAATGGTGACTGGAGTAACTGGCCACTTGTGGCATTAAGGACTTTTTTGTTTAACTTTGTTTTCCTGGTTAATGTTCCTTGTTAATAAAACAACTGGCAACTGCTATATGCAGGTGGTAAGTATCTAAACGAATCTGGGTGGCAGAAGTCACATTTTAAAAGCACCACTTTTTTCCTTTGGCTTGTTGGTTGGAGGTATCTGCCCCATTTGCACCCAGTTTTAAATAGACAAGAGGAGAGGGAATTATTTCAGTCTCTGGTAACTTACTTAGGGGGAATGGGTGTTTTGTGGCAGATTATCTCATTTTCCACTAGAGAATGTAAAAGGTTGCCTCATTGGTGCTAATCAGAAAATTCCCTACTGATCAATTAGTACTACATTCTTGGGGAAGACTGAAACTGCAGTTAGGTTAGAAATTAAGTCTTGGTGGGCTTACAACAAGTACCTCCTTTGGGACTTGTCATTTCCGTTTTTAATACAAGGAAGGCAGTTAAAAGTGAGAAAAGTAGAAAACAGGTGAAGAAAATAGGAGCAAAATGCATGACCTTTCTATAGTTTCAGTTTTTGCTCATTTTTCTCTTGCTTGACTTTCAGATCCTTAAACTACTCCTGGCTTACTGTGACTTTTCAAGTTCAGTCTTATGTTTTTGTGTCTTTGTAGTATAGAGGAGCAAAATTTGCCTATAATGTCTCATTGGTATAAAGATTATGTCATAGGAGAGGCTCTAAAAGTTGGGTGGTGGTTGCCCTTTGTAAGAGACAGGCAAGTGTATAAAGGAAAATCTCCATTTATATGTGTGTTTCTAGTTGTAACAGTAAAATCAGTAAAGGAGTCAGCAACTTAAATCTGCATAATTACTATGCCCTTGTTTAATGTACCTACTTCCTTGATAACTTCTCAAAACTGACTGACCTTCCTCCATTTCCACCCCCCACCCAAGCATTGCCTTCCCTGCCTCCACCATTCTTTGTCTTAAGTTATTTAAGGAGGTGACAAGCCATTTTGGTTTTTACTGCTCTCTCCCATATATACAGAAGGTATGCATATTATTAAATTTTTACTTTTTTTCTCTTGTCAATCTGTCTGATGATAACTTGACAAGTTGCCAGTCTAGAACAGAATGGAAAAGGAAAGAATCACTCTCCCTCCCCTCCTAACAGTACCAAAACTGCCAAGAGGACAGGAAGACACTGATATTGCCTGTATGAACATACTGTAAAATGTTCCCAGAACCCCTCCCTGACTTAGAGAGCAAAATCATCTGCACAGACTTGAAGCCTGTGAAAGTTATGCTCTTCAAGTTAAAGCCAGTCTTTTCAACCCCCACTAATGACTAATGAATTGGATAAAGACTTAATAATGGGTACCCAGCCTTTGCATCACCACAGGGCATTTCTTAGAAAGCAAAAGATTAAATTCCAGTATTGCTTTGTACATAGATAGCATTAGGTCAAAACAACTTAGAATCAAAAGCCCTTCCCCCAAGAATAATTCTAAATGCCAATGATTCACTGCACCAACCAAGATAAAGTAAATTCTAACTTGTGATTGTTGGTACAATTCTCAGAAAGTAAAATCTGAGTGCTTCCTGGGTTAGAATCCTCACCTTACTTAATAATTTTTAAAAGACTATCACTGAGACTTTTATTTCAGTGAACACCAGAAAAGCAAAACAGAGGTTTTACAAAGGACAGATGCTCGTGGAAATATTAAGTGGGACCCAGTTACAAAATTTTTATTTTATTTATTTTATTTTTTTTGAGACTAGGTCTTGCTATTTTTGCCCGTGGAACGGCAGGTTCTTGTTGCCCGGGGTACCACAGACTCAAGCAATCCCCAGCCTCAGCTTCCCAGGTAGCTGGGATTACAGGCACACGCCACCACACCCAGCTATTTTTTGGAACTAGGTCTCACTATGGGCCCCAGGCGGGACTCGAACCGCGATCCCTAGCCCCGGCTGCTTCATAGGCTGAAGCTTACAAGCACGAGCCACCGTGCCTGGCCAAAATTTTTATTCTTAAAAAACAATTCAAATACAAGATTTCTTCAGATTTCAAATGAAGCTCTACGTTTGCTATCTCTCATTTCAAGATGCTTTGGAGTTTTCTACCAAGAAAACCAGTTTCCTCTCAGCACATTGAAAGGATCAACTTCCCCCAAAGTAAAAACAAAAGTAGTCAGTCACTGACATTTATTCTGTATCAAGCACACAGCTGAGGTTTCAAGACATTTTTATGTCATTAGGACAGTCAAGGTCACACTGCCTTGGGAGAGGCAGGATTCTGAACCAGGTTAGGCTCTAAGTCCTTGCTTTTAAACTTCTCTGTAAATATAACGATGCTAAGGAAGAATCACAGGAGACCGGGGTTAGACAGACGGAAGGCCTCTACATCTGAGTTTAAAAAAGAAAACTAGACAGGAAAGTCCCCACAGCGGCGGCCATTTTGCGGGAACCAGGGGCCGGAAGTCCCACCGCCCGAAGCTAGATGTGGGGCGGCAGTCGGCGGGGCGGGTCGTGAACAGT
>PVHY01033693.1:0-11007 GCA_004024945.1 Uropsilus gracilis
GGGGGGGGGGGGCCGAAGAAGGATGGAGGCGTCCCGAGGCGCCATCTTGGGAGTAACAGACCAGAGATGCTCAGATGGTCAGAGGGAGCCAGTGGAGAGGCCTCACCATGAAGGGTGCCCCTGGGCTTGTAGCCCTGCCATGGCCTACGACCCCCCCCCTTTGGAGCCCCAGCCTGCCTCTTCACCCCAGTTTGGGCGACTAAGCTTCAAGCGAACGTCGTTTGCTGAGCGGTGTCCGACTTCCCTGCTGCGCCTGACCACCCCAGAAGGAACCCCTCCTCTGTCCTGCTGGCTTCTGTGTCCCCCATGTCCAGAGAGCCAGATACGGTCAGTGCTCAGATGCACAAGTGTCTGCTCTCCACGTCACAGAGCGTCCAGGAATAAATGTATTTATTTCTAAGAACTATAAGACGAGAGTCCAGTTTTAGTGACTCTATGGAAGAGCCTCTGAAGAGACACCCCCAAAAAAAGTAGGGGTGGGGGAAGCACCCCCCAAACTTTCTGCTGAGGAGCCCAGCAGCTGAGCGGGTTAGCAATATTAGGTCTTTGAAAGTAAGCGGGTGGGAGGCTTGCTTGCTAAGAAGACATCTCAGAGCGGCTGTCTGAACCCTCCCGGGCAATCCCAGGCCCTCCTGAGAATCAAATGAAAACTCCTGTTTGCTGGCGAAATACAGGTTCAGTGCATCTGGCTGTTTCCATGGTTACCGTGGTTAGCGGGGTAGAGGGCCTGGACTGGAGCCCTGGTCATAGCTGGCCAGCTCGGTGCCCTTGGGCAAATCCTTCATTTACTGCCTCCAAGAAACGGAAACCATTTCGGCCTCGTTGGGTTACTGGATGAGGAACATGACAAGGTGGTGGGAGGCCTGGGGCCTTGTGACACACAGCAAGGACTTGGTTATCACTGTCCTTGTCAAGGAACCCCATCGGTTGGCTCTCTGGGGAGATATGGAGCTGTTAATGCCCGGTGTGGTGGTGAGCAAGGCAGTGCACAACTCTGTGGGCAGAACTGGGTGGTAGATACTAATTTTTCACAGACATAGAATGAAACTATTTCAGTAATAGTTTGTTGATTACAGGTTGAAATGATTTTTGTTATGTGGACTTCAATGAAATACATTATCTGTTATGATGAAATATTTATCAGTTTCTTTCTTTCCTCCATCCTTTCTTTCTCTTTCTTTCTTTCTTTCTTTCTTTATTTGTTTATTTATTTATTTATTTTACCTAGAAGTGGATTCCTGGGTGGCGTGGCAGGTCAATTTTCAATCTTTTGAGAAACCTCAGTGCCTTCCCTAGGGACTGGACCCGTCTTCATTCCCATAGCAGAGTAGTGGAGTTCCTTTTACTCCACATCTTTTGGAGTATAAGGATCTTTTGGATCTTTTGGATCTTTTGGATATGGGCCATTCTCACTGGAGTGAAGTGATACCTTATTGTGGTTCTGATGTGCATTTCCCTGATGTAGATGATGATAAACACTTTTTCATGTCCCTGTTGGCTGTTCAATGTCTTTAGAGAAGTAGCTATATGCCCATTTTTAATCAACTAACTTATTTGTTCTTTGAGTTGTTAGTGCTCTTCATAGAGTTTTCTTATTAGTATCTTCTCCCTCTCTCTCCCTCCACCCCTCCCACCTTTCCCCACCACTTTTTCTTGACTAGCAGATTCAGCTTCCCCCTCACTATCACCTGTTCTCTGTTCCTAAACTCAGTGTACTGACTCCTGTGATAGCGACATGTTAGGTCTTCATCCACCAAACTTAAACTTCTCCTGGTTAACATTCTCCTAAGAGAACTTCCCGAAACTCTCAGGTCTTCTAAGTCCATAATCATGAGTTCATATGGAATCAAGCTCTTGTGTTCACCCACAAGTAAACTCTTCTGCCATTGTTTTCAAGTACCGAATCCCCTTCTAGCACATTTAGTCAGTACTAACTTAAAAGAGTAACTTCATTCTTGCTTATGAATGACAGTTCAACGAGTCCCCACTCACTGCTTGTTTTATTTTGATGTTGCCTGTAAACGTTATCTCTTTTCTAGGGTATATTTCTCTTCGTGCCTGGAGGAAAAGCTTGTCTTGTAATTTGAACCCAGTTCTATCTTTGGAGACAACACTACTCTTCATCTTTTTGAAGTGAGCATGGTGAAGAGGTCGAGAATGGCATTAAAATGTCTTCTTATAAGTTGGTTTCAGATAATATATCTTGAAAGCTATAGGCTCATAATATCCGTATGGAGTCAACACGTTGCAAAATGAACTTACATAAAAATATTGAAGTCCTCAAAGGTCTTATATCTTTAAGTAAATATTAAATGGACACTATTGACATCCGTTATGTTGTGGTTAAACTTACTCAAATGAACTAAGTGTGAGCCACCTTCTAAGCTGCTGCTTTCCAGTCATTTATCACAACTCAACTAAAAGCGGAAAATCATAATATCAATGTACAGGCCCCCCATATGAAGGAACCATACATTAGCTCATCGGACAAAATTGGAAAAGGTGTTTCTAAAACTGTCCAAGGGGAGTGACAGGTTTGCTTTCATGATGATCAGCACTCACTGAGGATGGATTGGAATCTGCTGTGGCAGGTGGCGGGAACAAAAATTAAGGTGCAGGAAACATCTGATGACATTTAATCAGAAGCCCCCCAACTATTGGTGTTTTCGCAGCATCTTAGGTGCGTTGATGTCACTTATACTCACATAGAAGTTGAATCCGTATTCTTGATAGCATCAATTAGAGATGCATTTGTTTGAAACTTTAAAAAAAAGAAGAAGCAGCCGGGCTTTAATTAGAGAAAGTGTGCACATGATGCAAAGCGTGTGAAATGGAAATGGTCACACGGAGCCAGCTGGATGGACCTCCCTTCAGCACCAGGGGCCAGGCGACACGAATCCCCATCTAGAGTCTGTCCGCAAGGACTTGGCTGCCTAGGGATCAGCATGGAAAATTGCTCGTGTAATGAGGAACTTTGGATATTGAGTCCCCGGGGAGAGAGAGACGGTAAAGAGCAGGCTGTGGCCATCTCACTCCACAGTGCGTGCCCAGTCAGGAGGCTTTGCACCCCGGGCTTCTCCTGGAGATGGTCCTTGCTGCCAGAGTCTCCTTGCTGTGCTCGGTCTGACGGAGCATCCGCAGGCAATAGCTTCTGTCCAGGTGAGATGCTGAGCCCGCACTCCTTGGTGATGCCAGCCAAGGAAACCCAAGGTCCCTAGAATGCACCTGGAGAGAAAGGCCAGCGCGTCCCTGCTTCACCCAGGTGACTCGGTGAGATGACCAGAGCCAGTCTTCCAGGGCGCTCCTGACAATCTGTCTTTTCTGACGTGTCCTATACATGTCTGTCCCCATCCTCACCCAGCTCTTGCTCTGCCCAACTCCTGCTTTCTCCGTGCAAGGTTAGTGCCCGTCTTCCTGGGGGGCAGAAATAGCCCCTCCTCAGGCCTGAGGAGTGCCCCAAAATCATCTGGTGTTTCCTTGGTTTCTCGTGGAGAAGGTGGGTGAGGGGTCTGGTCTTCTTCACCTGGTCTTTCCTTCCCCTGCTGTTTCCTGATACCCCTGGCAGAGGAGGGATCTGTAGTGCGCTAAGGGCCAAGCCAGAAGGACTTTGCAAAGGGAGGTAGAGACCCAGGGAGACCAGCAGGCTGCATAACTTTCGTACCTGCCTCTCTTTACGGAGCTGCAGCACAGCGGCAGGAAAGATAATGCGGTGTAGACAGCCGTGCCTCATATCCGTAGATAAACGAGAACAGTGGCTTTTGCTGCGGGAGCTCTGGGTCTTTTTGCTAAGGTCGTAGAATAATATGCACACAGAAGGCAGCTCTTTTGCAGTCCCCTCCATCCTTTTTCCCCCCTTCCCAGATGCGTACCCTCTGGATGCTATAGTATCATCTACACGTGGCATTTTACTGTAACCGCATTCATAAAAGAGTGTGTGTTAGTGTGTGAAGCTAAAAGCAGGCACTAACATTATATATATATATATATATATATACATATATATACACATATATATGTTAGGGGATGGAGGAATAAATTGGGAGGCAATGATACAGCCAAATCCTTTCTTGAAGTTAAAATTAATGGGACAGAATCCAATATATTCGACTATGATGAAACAATTGAGTCATTTAATCATAAAAGGCAACTACAGTCTGATTCTGTTCCTAGAAGGCTTTAAAATGCATTTGTTTATGGAATGATACTACTAATCAGAGCAAACTTGCAAGAGGAATGAAGAAGTTAGCAGAGTGTCTTCTCCAGGAAAGGAATCACAAACACATGATGTGGGTGTTTTGGGTGTAATAATTTATTAATTATTACAATCAAAATATCTAAGCAAGAATGGGAAGATGCCTGAGTTTATGCTATTGAACGATGAGAACTAGCCCTCTGTTACTCTGATATGCTTGAATAACCCAAAATGAAAGCAAACAGATCTGTAGAGCTTAAGATTTAAAATACTCTCTTGCAATATTCTTTTTGTCATACAAACTTCATCTTATTTTGTGCAAAAGGAGATTTGCATTGATTGCGTTACTTGATCTGAGTCATTTCTCTGCTTCCCTTATGACTTGCATTGATTTATTACTTGTATTTGATCCATAGATCTAATTAACTTTATTGCTGCGTCCATTTGAATTGCTGTCGATGTGACCATGTATCCATGCCTGATTAAAGCTCACACCCTCGTGCTCCCTTTTTTCCTTCTGCACATGATGAAGGGTCTGAGCAGAGGTTTTCCACTCATAAATGTTTCCCTGGAAATGTCACTGACGAGACCGGGGACAGCATCTCTTTCATTCTGTCGAGCACATTCTTTGCTGCCCTCCCCCCCTCCCATCACACCAGTCCAGGAATGTTCCAGCCCCTGTGCTATTATTTACGGCAGGGAAAATAAAAGGCACAACCAGAAAATCATCCTGAGGCTTCTGTATGGAAAGCATTGCACTGGCTGCCTTTCCATCCTACTTTCATCATGACACCACCCCGTGGGATTCTAGGGGTGCGCCCGCCCCGACACAACCGAGGGCTAAAGAATTCCCCCAGCCACAAAGCAAGAACCGAACCTGAATTAAATTCAGGGTGCTTGAGCCCAAGCATGTGCCAGAGGGTTGGTGCAACACCCCAATTCTGTCAGCCCCCCCAAAGCAAGGAGGTCCTGGTGCTAGAACACTGTGTGGAAATGATGTCCTGGGGATCTCTGTCTCCCAGGATGAGTCATCTCGCTGTCCCGCTTTCCTAAGAACCCGCCCGTTTCCTTCCCTCCGTCCCTTGTTTTTATCTGCAGTGATGGGTCACCTTCTCCTCAGGGCAAGAACTTGGTGATGGAAAAGATTTCATTGGCTCTCAGCACTGGGCACGGTGTCTGGTGTCTGCGGCAGGGTCTGGGCTCTGGAGAGATTTCAGAGACAGGATTAGGATTAGGGGGTGAACGTGGGGAAGAGGAGAGGAGGGAGGGAGCTAAGCTGAGGGGAAGAGTTCTTGGTCTCGCAGGTTTGCAAAATAGCTGCAAATGGTTTTCGGTTCTTCCTTCCCCCTCGAACGGGGCTCTCAGATGTCAGCATGAGTCAGAACCAGCAGGAAAAACTGCAAAACCCGGGGTGCAGAGCTGCAGCTAAGCAGCTACCATCAGGGCCCAAGGGAGCCCCAAATCTGGGCTTCTTGTTTGTCTGTTTGTTTGGCTTAGATTTGCTTAATAGTTTATTCTATTTTATATATATATAATTCTATTTATATATATAATATATATAAATAGATAATATATATTATATAATATATAATATAATATATAATATAATATATATTATAATATATATTATATAATATAATATATTATATATTTTATTATATATATTATATATTATATTATATATTATATTATATAATATGATATAATTATATTATATAATATAATATATAATATAATATATATAATAATATATAATATATATATAATTCTATATATATATATATATATATTACTCTGGGTTTCCTGCCCCATTCCTATTTGTATGGGTGTTGATTCCCTGGGGAGTGACCCCCCTCCTCCCACCCCCTCCGGTCAGCACGACGCCTCTCCTGTGTGTTGGTCCATGTTTAGCCCTTTGATCTCTTCTTTTTCTGAAGCTCCGGCCTTCCCTGGGCCAGGCTCTGGGCCCCCAGGACACAGCTGACCACGCTGACACATGTCCATCTTGCCTTTGGCCCGGGCAGCCCGGCCACACTGGGCGGCGTCTCTGGGGCCTGCCCCCCCTCGCTCCTGACCTCTTCCGCTCTGTGTTCTCTTGCGTTTCGCTGCCTCATCGCCAGAGGTTTGGGACCTCAAAGTCTGTATTTCTAACAAGTGCCCGCTGGGCCAGGGCCAGCGCCTCGTTCCCACCACATGGACCTCGAGACCAGACAGGGAGTCCAGCGCTTATTCTCTTGAGGTTCACAGAAGAGCCAGAGCCGAACCCCGTTTACAGCTTCCCCAGCCCCGGGCACCTCGCGGGCCACCCGCTGGCCTCTGCCTGGCACCTCTGGCTCTGTCTGGCCAGACCCCGCTGTGGGGACCCCCACAGTCCCCCCGGCGCTGCCCTCACCGCTGTCTGCACCAGCAACACAGCAACTCAGGCTTGTCAGCACCCAGCCAGCGAGACAGGGCCTGACCAGCGTCGGACACGGGCCTATTCCTCCAGCGGCCGTCTGCGAGCGACTGAGGCTGGTCAGTCACCACCAGCTCCTATGCTCGGGGCCCTCTGGTTCTGGTTCCGGTTCCGGTTCTGATGCTCGTAATGGCTCTCAGGAGCCCTTCTCCATGGTCCGACGGTGTCGCAGCTGTCCGGTGCAACACAAGACACGCCCCGAGTCCTTTGTCATGAATGGCTTTTTTTTTTCAACTATTTTTTTTCTGACATCGTCGTCATCCCCCAGTTCTCCTGCCTCCCTGTCACCCAGGAACCAGCTCCACGCGCCCTTGTGTTCACCCGCTCCTCCTTTGTCCTCCCCCCTCCCTCCCCCCCCCCGCCTTCGCGTGAGCTTCAGCTCTATGATCAGCTGGTTTGGTTTGAGGCTGTCTCGATCTTCAGCTTTAGTTGGGACACTGAACTGGTTGGGACGTCTGCTGACAGACGTCCTGTCTCGTGCCTGACCACCACGCTGGTCCCCCAAGCGACTGTCTTGTTCCAGTTCGTGCCGTGTCTCCCACGTTCACTCATGTCACAAATGACAGAACCTCCTTCCTTCGTGCACGTGTGCAGTTGTGTTTGGTAGCCGCTTACCCTTCCGTGGACACGTCGTTTGTTTTCACTGCAGCGATGCTGAAGTGAAAAAGCAAGGACTGATAGCACTTCAGGATGCTGATTCTGTTTTCCTCACATCAAGGACTATATCTCTCTCTACTTACCTACCTATCTAGGTAGCTAGCGAGCTAGTTAGCTAGCTACCTACTTATCTATATCCTTACTTGCCTATGTATCTACCTACCTACATAACTACCTCTCTACCTAGCTAGCTAGCTACCTAGTTAGCTAGCTATCCACCTACTTACCTATCTACCTAGCGACCTATCTACCTAGCTAGCTAGCTAGTTAGTAGCTACCTACTTACCTATCTACCTACCTAGCTACCTACCTATCTCTAACTAGCTAGTTAGCTACCTACCTATCTACTTATCCTTCTATCTACCTAGTTACCTATATATCTATCAAACTATCCATCCATCCATCTAACCCATCCATCCTTCATCCATCCACCCACCCACCCATCCACCCACCCACCCATCCATCCATCCACCCACCCACCCACCCATCCATCCATCCATCCATCCATCCACCCACCCGTACATCCTTCCATCCATCCACCCATACATCTACCCACCCACCACCCACCCATCCATCCATCCATGTGCCATACGTACATCTTGGCCCTTCTATCTGACAAGACAGGCCGACTCCTAGGGCAGACTCCTGACAGCGCAGTCTGTTTATTTGCGATGCGTTAGGGGACCCATCCCCCACTGTGGACAGCACTACCGCAAACCTCGAGACGCTGAGTCCTCTCAGCACAGGGATGAAGGCCCTTTTCCTCTGCAGTCAACACCGCTCGCGGCTTCGACCTAGTTCAGCTGCAAGAGCCGATTCGCAGGCAAACCAATGACCCGCCCACGTCATCTTGCCACCTTTGCTCAGTAGCCGAGCGGGACGCCGCTTCCCTCGTGTCTCAGCCCCTCGCGCTCCCTGTGCGCCTCCTCAGAGCTGCACCCCGTCTTCCGAGGGTCAGCCCCGCGCCTGTCAGAGCTGCACCCCGCCTTCCAAGGGTCAGCCCGCGCCTGTCAGAGCTGCACCCCGCCTTCCAAGGGTCAGCCCGCGCCTGTCAGAGCTGCACCCCGCCGTCCGAGGGTCAGCCCCGCGCCTCCTCAGACCTGCACCCCGCCGTCCGAGGGTCAGCCCCGCGCCCGTCAGAGCTGCACCCCGCCGTCCGAGGGTCAGCCGGGCGCTAGCCCCGGCCAGTGCGCGGGCGGCGCCGTCGCGGGCCCGCCGGGAAGGAGCAGGGTCCATCCTCCGGAGCCCCGACGACGTGCTCGTGTCGCGTGGAATTAGGGCCCCACGCAGGCTCGTGACACACCCGCGCGGCACGCTGAGCGCTCAGGGGGCCTGCCCTTGGCGGGAGGCGGACACGCAGCGTGGAACCATGAGCCCTGGACCCCGCAGGGGCCCCGGCTTCCCGCTCACGCCTCCTTAACCAAGGTCTTGGCCTGCGGTCCCCCGTGTTCCCAGCCCCGAGCGCCTCCACGGCTGACGTTCGTCAACGTCCTTCGTGAGGTCACCGCGCCTTGTCTCCCAGCGCCGAGCGTTTTGCTGGGCTTCGTGCTCAGGCTCGGGCAGAGTGAACGGTGTCTGATCCCCTTTTCCCCATGACTCTGAAATCCCATCTCTTCCCACAGAGACAGAAGTTTATACTCAGATACACACAGAGGTAGCAGAGGCATCTGCACGTAGCTATGGATTTACTTGCATATGTGTACTATATTCTATGTCATATGTTATACGCTATTCTATACATGCATATGCAAAATAAGTATATGTACATATGCTATATATAGCTATACATATGCTGATGTATACTTGGGCATATGTATGCTTATAGATATACTTTTATTTAGGATACATGTACATATGCTGATGTGTACTTAGGCATATGTATGCTTATAGATATACTTTTCTATAAGATATATATATTGATATAGAGACACCTGTATCTCTATCTGGGTGGATTGATTCTGGGTGGATTGATCTCACCACTTCTCTGGCCATTCCTCATTAAGGGACACGCAGGTTGCTTCCATATACGGCTCTTGTAAAAAGTGCTGTTGTGAACACAGGAAGGCAACTATTTGAAATACTGAGTTCATGTCCTCAGAGACATACCCGATGTTGGATTTCTGGACCATAGAGTAGTTCTGTATTTTTGACTTTTTTAAACTAACTACACAATGCTTTCCTTGATAACTGTAAAATTTATCTGTATCAAAAAAGTGTTCTTTCTCCTTACGCTCACCCAACTCCTTCAAAGCTTGGTTTTTTGATAGAAACCCCCCTAAGGGGTACGAGGCAGTGATCTTTGTGATTTTTATTTTCATTTCCCCCAAGCTCAGCGGTGCTGACAAATGCTCTGTACGTCTCCTTTAAAAACCTTTTATTCATGTCCTTGCCCAACTTTTAATCATAGTATCTGCACTTTTGAATTGAATTCTATAGATTCTTCATGTGTCCGGACATGATCCCTTTATCAGACGCATGTTTGAGAACACTTCCTCCCCTGTCACAGGTTGATCGTGTCCTTTGGCACACAGAAGCCTTGCGGTTGGCTGCGACCCCATCTGTTGATCTTTATCTTTATTCCCTGCGCGTTTGGGTCACATGCAAAATATCCTTTGCCTAAACCGATGGCAAGGAGCTGCTTGTCTGTTTTCTCTGAGTTTTCCTTCTTACGCCTTCGCCATTACTTTTCGTTCAGCCTTTCCGTATCACTATCGCTTAGGTGTGTCTTAGGCACCTGAGGTTTTGCTGCTGCACAATCTGAAAGTACTTCTTTGGGTTAGTCCGTTGTTTAGACCGTCATTGGTCATTACTCCTAGAGGTTGGTCGTTTGTATTTGCCTCTTTATACTTTCTTTCGAGATTTAAAGGGACGTGAGCAAAGTCTCTTTATCTCCGCGTTACTTCTATTGCCATTTTAGAGGTGACTGATCTATAAACATTATTTTCATGGTTTAACCCAATCTGATCTAATCATGTGGGCAATGAAGCAGAACTCCAACACACGCGGTATTTCCATTCTGCAATCACATACAAGACACAACAGACAGGGTCACGTCCTTTCTTCGCAATTGCTGCCATGTAGGTTTTCATTCTTCCTGTCTTTCTGCAAGGTCTCACTGTTACTACCTTGCATTTTAAACTCAAGACTTTGTTGATCTTTTTCCACGTGTACGTCAAAATGGAGGCTAACATCGCTTCTTGGCTATCCTACGGATATTCAATCTCTTTCACCTTCGAGTAAAGCTTTGGTAGTTTTTCAGAAATAGTTTATTCTGGTGGAATCTCTCCATGTCTGCTCGATGAGAGACTAAAGGAAGCCCCACTATCCCAGCGGTGGCGTGAGTTCCTATGGACACTCTACCGCTTAACATGCACCACAAACAATGACATCATAGTTTGCTAAGGGGGGGGGGGCTGAACCTTATCTGATCTTCCAGAATTTTCTTCATTGCATCCACAGACCTCCCTGTTATTAACTCCAGAGGACTCTTGCCCATGGAACCATGGAACCAGACCAACGCTGTAGAATTCATCCTCCTGGGCCTCACAGAAAACCCAGACCACGAGACGCTCCTCTACGTCCTCTTCCTCCTCATGTACGTCGTCACGGTGCTGGGGAACCTGCTCATCGTCCTGGCCATCAGCCTCGACGCCCACCTGCACACGCCCATGTACTTCCTGCTGGCCAACCTCTCCCTGGTTGA
>PVHY01033694.1:0-10956 GCA_004024945.1 Uropsilus gracilis
GTTTGCTCTCCCCGCTTCTGCCGCGGTCTGTCCACTGAGTCATGGTCACTTTGTAAACAACCTCGGGTTCCACTTAATTTCGTTTTCTGGGCTTGAAGTGACAAGCCCGTGGGGTCAGGGACGCGAGAGGGCGGCTCCGCCTCCCACTGGCTGGCCCGCCGTGCTGCCCCCCATCACCCCGGGAGCTCCCGGATGCTCCCCAAGTCCTGGAGGCCCGGGGAAGGGGGGGCGGGGAGGGGGGAGGAGATGGGGGCCTGGGTAAGGGGTTCTGGGTGTGGACTCCTGAGGCCCAGGCGGACAGAGGGGGGACTGAACAGCGTCTGAAGCTGGGTGTCAGGGTCTGGAAGGCCACTGTCCACTCCCGCCGCGGCTCCGGAGGCCTGGATGTCCCCACGCAAAGGAGATGTGCGGGCACCGGCCGCTGACCAGCCAGGAGGCGCCCGCCTGCCAAGCGGGGGTCAGAGGTCAAGACGCTGAGCCTGGCCGGGCAGGACCCGGAGGGGGTGGCCGAGAGCATCTTCCGCAAAGGATCCGAAGGTGCAACATTCGGCAGTGCTCGCCGAGGGGCGGGGCAGCCGGTCCCCGGGGCAGCAGCGCCTCACCCCACCGTGGTGGGCCCAGCCCCCACTCCCCGCCCCCACTCCTCGGGAACCTGCCGGAGACACAGTCCCGGCTCCAAGAGAGCGTCCGCGAGGCCCCGGGGGGCCGAGGCCCTGAACAAGGCCGAGGACCTGCGCTCAGAGCGTCCGAAAACCCCTGCTCCCTTGGCGCGTGACTGCCAGGGGAAGAGGCCGCGCTTCGCGCGGGAGCAGAGGCTCCGGGACAACCAACAGGCGCTGCCGGCGGCGCCCGAGAGCGCATGCGCCAGTCAGCAGCAGCCGCTAAAGCAGCGGCCCGGCCCGGGTTTCCCAGACAACACCCCGCCGTCCGGGCATCATCTCCCGCCTGGGGGTGTCACTGCCCCTCGGGCTTTAGGGGTGCGGCCAGCGCCCCAGCTTCCAAGGCTGCTATCCAGCAGGATGGCCCATCCTGCCTTGGTGAGCTGGCTGCGGCCCGCCGCCTGGGAGTCCCTCCACGAGCGACGCTTCGGTGCTCAAGTCCGCTTCAGCAGGGACTCCAGCCGGCGGCGGCCTCTCGGAGCCCCTCTGTGGCAAAGGTGGGGGGCGGGGGTCAGGCCCCAGGGCTAGAAATTGGCTGGACGCTTTTAAAGACAACCCGAATGCATCCTCAGGATGGGGGGCTCTGTCCCTGGCGCTCGTCACAGGGGTCTCAGAAGCCCCCGCGGCCAGGAGCCCCCCCCCGCCCGCCCGCCCGCCTGCCCGCGCCGCCCTGCCAGCCAGTGGCCCCCGGGCGGGTGGGAGAGTCAGCGCAGGCGGCCAGGACCCCGCGGCCCCCCGGGAGCAGCGGAGCCTGCGGGGCATTGAGGACTGTGGGAGTCTGGGCGGCTGAATGGGCCGGCGCTGGGCCAAAAGCGCCCCCTTTACAGGAGCCTCGCGCCATCAAAGGGCCTTAATTGCGCTCTGACTTTGTGTGAGACTTTCGCGCCGCGCGGCCCGGCCGACGCGGGATTAGCGGGTGGAGCCAGCGCCCGAGTGGGTGTGCGGAGAAAGGGCGCCCAGCGGGGCGCACGCCGTGGGGGGCGGGGGAGGGCCCGGGAAGGAAAATGCCAGCGTCCCCCTTTGTGCGCGGACAAACAGCCGAGCGGGGAGGTCGGGGCCAGGGTCACGCGCTCTGTCCGGCTGCAGCTGCCGCCCGGGGCTGGGGTCCAGGGCGGCCCCCATCAGCATTCCGGGCGCACAGGCGGCCACTGTCCTCGCCCGACCCCGCCGGTCCAGCGCCCCGCCTCCCACCCGCCCCCCCCACGACCGAGGAGGCGCAGCGCCAGGTAAGCGGAGGGGCGGGCGCACGGGGCCTCCAAGCCTGTGCGCCCACTAGGCCCTGGGGCGCGGCTCCAGGCTCTCTGCGTCCCGCCCGAGGGGGACCCAAAGCATGGACGCCCTGGCCGGCCCGCCCTCACCTCCCGGGCCCGGAAGGACACGGGGGGTGGAGGGGCTGGGAAGGCACCGTGGCCTGTCCGGGCTGCCTGTGGCGCTGGGTCTCACCCACCCTCCCGGCCGCTCTGCGGCCAGAGCCTTACCAGGGTGCCCGGTCGGGCGCTGGGCATCGCGGGGAGGGCCCCGGCCGGCCGAGGTCCCCAGCCTCGCCCTGGAGCTGGCTGGGGGACAGGCTTCGGTCCTGCGTGAGAGTGCGGGTAGTGGACGCTACCTGCGTGGCCACCTGGCCAGCCGAGGGTGAGGGCACCTGGGAGGTGGCCGGGGGCGAGGAGGTGGCGGCATCGGCGAGGCCCGAGGCTGCAATCAGAGGCCGGGAACGCGCCCGCTGCTCTGCCATGGCCAGGCCCAGGGCATGAAAGGACCTTTATCCCCGGGTGACACGGCTGCGGTTCCCTCCGGCCTCCCCCTCCCGCGGCCCTAATTGGGGCCGGCTGCTAATGCGATTAAAGGCCAGTTAAACGCGTCTCCCTGCGGACGGTGGGAAGAGGCCGGGACCCCTGCCCCCTCCTGGGGTCACGCCAGGCCATGGCCCGGGGTCGCCGGGGTGCCAGTCCCAGGCCGGCCTGGCCGGGCGCCCAGGATTGTCGGCCCGAGGCAGGGAGGCCGCGGCTCCTAGAGCTTGCTGTATTATGTAAGCTGGTGGGCTTCGGGCCGGCCGGATTTGGGGATTCTTTTTCGCACGGTTCCCATTGTCCGGGCTTTGGACCAGCGCCCTGGGCCCTCGGCCCTCCCCCTCCGGTGCCCGGCGCCTTGGGGGCCCAGCCCTGGACGCAGGCCTGGGGTGCGGGGGTCCCCAGGGGTCAGCGCAGGTCAGCCGGAGACCGCCCCCGGCTCGGCGGCTCAGGACGGCGGTGCCAGGGTGGGGTGCAGGCCCGGGGTGGCGCCCCCGACCCCCAACGCCCCCGGGGCCTCGGCCGCCCTGGAGATGCCGGGTTCCCACACGGGCAGCGCGTGGGTGGTCTCGCCCTCCCGGGACAGCTGAGCTCGGCGGGGCGCGGGGGCGCGGGCCTGGGAGCCAGTGTCCGCGCCGCCCGCCCTCCGCGCCGAGCCGGCCCGCCCCACGCCCCGGACTGGCCGGCTGGGTGGGCTGGGGCAGCCGGGGCAGCAGGTCGCGCTCTGCACCCTGAGCCGGGCCGTCGCCCGCGCTCGCCGCCCGCCCCTGCCCCAGGGACCCCAGTGCGCCCAGCGGGCACAGCGCCTGGGAGGCTGCAAACCTGGACGCTGCTCGTTGCGGGACGCGGCTCAGAGCCCCACGAAGGCCGCTGCGGCGGCGGCGGCAGGCACGGCCAGGCAGGTGGGCCGCACACAGGTACCCCGAGGGCAGGCAGCCTCCGCCGGGCGCAGTCAGCTGGGATGGTGCGCCCGAGGCCGTGGGGCTGCGTCCACGCCCGCAGGGTCCCCTGGAGCCGCGTCCACACCCGCGGGGCCTCCTGGGGCCGCGTGGCTCCCGCCGGCGCGTCTGTGCCTTTTCGGGACTCTTCTGAGGCCCGAACTGTCCCACGTCTGACCAACGCCAGCGTGGCCGGCGCGGAGAAGGAAGAGGAGCGTTCTCGGGGCCGTGAGCGCTGCCACGTTTTCCCGGCATCCTGCAGGAAAGGTTCGGCGGGTCTGCGACTCAGGCAGGCTCGAACCCAGGCTTTTTAGCTCGGAAATACACATTTTACGCATCTTTTTTGCCCTCAGGAAATGGTCAAAGACAAGTGAGAAGTCCTGCCCGAGGCCGGGAGACGCGGGCACTCGCTGTCTCTCAGCCTCAGGGGAACGAGAACTAAGTAGTTTCGTGTTCCACGCGCCATCGAAGCAGTTAATCCCTCTCCAGATGGGCCTGATGGACCTGGCTGGTTCGCTGCGCGCGGAAAGTGCTGGATTCCGAGCGGTTCTCCTTCCTTCAGCTGCTCGGAAACCGGAGGGAAAGGAAAGCGCCTCCTCATCGCTTCACCTGCTCTCGCGTCCAGGAAGCTGCAGGCCGTGTCCGGGGAGGGGCAGGGCGAGCGCCAGGCGAACCCTGGCGGCACCTGCTTTGGTCTGCACCAAGAGCCCTGTGGGACTAGCGTGCGGCCCGCTGAGCGGCCGGGGGGGGGGTCACGCAGCCCCCCCAATCCCAGTCACCCCAGCAGGCTGTGAAAAAATAAAACAAGAGCAGGTGGGCTCTGGCCCTCTGGCCCGGCCGGGGCCCGGGTCAGGCCGTGAGCAGCGCAGAGGCAACAAAGAGCCCGCGTCTCCGGAAACCAGTCTCATCCTCAGAGCTTACGGCGGTGCTGACGGCCGCTTTTCAGGAATAACCTCGCGACAGGACACGGGGGTCTGGAGGGTGTTGGGGGGCCACCGGTGTCGCCTCAGGCCGGAGACCGCCTCTCGGCCCAGGGTCTACGGGAACACGGGCTGATGGGTGTGCGCTGTGGACGCCCCGCGGGGACCCCGTCTTGGAGGCCAGTTGGGAGGCAGAGCTGCGGTCAGCACCAGCCTGCCAGCCAGGCTGCCCCCCCTCCTGGCCAGGCCACCCCCCTCCTGCCCTGGCCGCGCGTGGCGGCACCCTCAGGCTCCCCTCCCTGCGCCCCAGGCTTTCTCCACCCGCAGGCTCGCGGGGCTACTCAGAAGCCCGGCGAGGGGTTGACGGTCAGCAAAGAAGCCAGCCGGGCATGGGCCGGAGCTGGACACCTGTGGTGTGACTGGGCCCCACCGCCGGGAGGCCCCGGCCTGCAGCCACTGCCGGGCAGCCATGGCACCTCTGTCCTCAGCCTGCGGAGGTGGCCACGCCGCAGCCGCTGGGCCTGGACACCCGGCTCTTGCGCGCGTGTGAAAGCGTTCGGGATCGCTTTGTCCTGTTCTTGTTTTGTCCTGTTTTCTGGGAAAACTAAGGTCTCCGGCAGCACCCATGGCCCGCCCGCCCGCCCGCCCGCCCGCCGGAGGATGTGGCCTGGAGCGGCCACCCAGCCTGCGTTGTGCTGTTGATTACAGCGGAGCGTGCGGGGCCCGGAGCTGCCCGGGCAGAGGCCTGTTCCCGGGGAGGGGGGCGCTCCCGGCCCCCCGCGTCCCCAGCACCAGGCCCCGCGCCCCGAGGCAGGCCTCTTGCACGCACGCTCGGCACAGGGGAGCTGGCCGTCGCAGGGCGTTGCAGCACCGGGGCAGGGCAGGGGCAGGGCCGCAGGGGTGGACGGGCCTCCAGCAGGGCCCCGGGGCCCCCAGCCTGGCTCCCGTAGCCAGGCCCTAGGAGAAGAGCAAAGGGAAGCTGCGCCTGCCCCCACCCCAGCCAGTGACCTCCGCGTCAAGCCTGACCTGGCCACCCCAGAAGCTTCCTCCGGTCGCCCCCAGCCTGGCTGGGCGGGTGCAGACTCCCCGCAAGCGTCCCGGCTCGCCTCACGCGCTTCATCCCGCCCAGGGTCCCACCGCCCCGGGTCTCTACTCCCCGGGGCCCCTCGCTCTGTCGCCGACGCCGGCCGGGGCAGCAGCGGCCCTCGGAGCTCCCATCCCCCGTGGACACACGGGCTTGGCGCCTCTCGATGGACCGGCCTGGTCGTGACGGCCGCCCGGGGTCCTGGGGCGCCCGGCCAGACCTCGCGGGGCAGGGGAGCCTGGCCGGGCCCCGGCGGCCCCGCTGGGCGGCCCCGTGCCGCAGCGACACACGGACCCCAGGCCGCGGCAGCACGGTGGCGGTGGAAGGGGCTGGAAGGGGCTCCCGCGGCCAGCTCCCGCCCGGGGCCGGACGCTGTTGTTTGCGGAACAAAGGCCGAGGCCCCTGCGGAATGGAAGCGGGCTGACAGGGCGGCTCTCAGGCTCCAGGCTGACCGGCGCTGGCCGCCCGGAGCTGGCCGAGAAGGACGGGGCCTCCCTCCCGGCCCCAGGTGCGGGGCTCAGCTACCTGTGGAACGCCCAGCGCAAACTTTGGAGGGACGTGGAGTCCGGGGAGCCGTCTGAGAGGCCCTCATCCCAAGTTCATCGCAGGCTTTGAAGACCCAGGGCCACGGCGGGAGGCCACACGGCGGGAGCCGGGTCAGCCACGGCCCGAGGCCTGCTGGGACCAGGCCGTCCCGGGGCGGGCAGCGGCAGAGGCCAGGGCTTCCTGGAGCCAGGGGCCGCAGTCCTCCAGGGTTGCGGCCGGCTCCCCTCGGCCGGGGCGCTCGGGCCCCAGGGGCGCCGGTCAACACGGGAGCTGACCAAGAGGCGGCCAGGGAACCGGGGCCCTCGAAGCTGGCTCCCTGGAGCCGGGGCGCTGGCCAGGCCTTGGTCTGGCCTGACGTGGCCGCAGCATCTGCCCCCGCCGTGAGGACCCCTGGGCCCGGGCCTCTGTGGTCTGCGAGTGGGGGCTCGGCATTCTGACAAGGTCAGGGGTCGTTGGGCAGAGCAGGACGCTGGCCGCTCAGGCGCCCCCGTTGCCCTGGACACGCCCCGCGTGGGGTCTGGGCAGCTCTGCGCAGGCCAGGGCCGGTCACGAAGGTCAGGCTCAGGCCGCTGCAGGGTCTCGTGCTCGGGACCCGGGGGCGGGACGCAGGACGCCAGGCGGCGGGCGCTTCGGCCCAGGGCTGTGGGTTCCGAGCTGGGGCCGCCCCGCGCCGGGGCACCTGGGCCCGCCTGGCAAGCGGCCGTGGCCGGAGCTCCCGGCCTCCTCCTCCTGGAGCACAGGCCCCTCAGCGAGCCCGGCCAGCCGGAGGCCCCTCTTGACCCCGGAGTGCATGGACGAGGGCTCGGGCCGCCCGGGGCTCTCCCCCCTCGCCCTGCCCCCACTGAGACAGGAGGCGCAGCCGGGTCCAGGGGGTCGTTGCGGGCTGGGCCGAGCAGGCCGCTGCCGGGCCTGGCGCTCTCCTCCGCTCGGCCCCGCTGTTCCCTGCCGGGTGAGCGTGGAGATGACCGGACAACCATCCTCCTCGAGTGCGGAAAAGCACCAGAAGGGCTGCTCACCCCGTTCCGAGCCAGCCTGGTGGCGCGTCTCCCCAAGACGGTACATGCGTGGGGGGCCCTGCGGCAGCCGCAGGCTGGCGAGGACCCTTTCGCACCCCCGGCAGGCCGAGCCCGGGACCTCGGGGCTGGAGGCTCCCCACCGCTCACCGCGGACCCCACAGCTGCCCCATGGGCCGCCCGGGTTTTGCCCCCACCCGGGGCCTTGCAGGACCTGGGAGCCTGCCCAGCCGGGGAGAGCAGGGGCGGCAGTGGACGGCACCCCTGTGGCACCCCGTGGCACCCCGTGGCACCCTGCGGCACGTCCCGGCCCCCTTCTTGGTCTCGGTCTGACTCCAACATGGACGGGCACAGCCTGGCATCTCTACTCACGCGGCCAACACGCCTCCCTGCCCCTCCCCACACCCCACACCCCATGCCCACACCATCTGGGGAGCCAACCACCTGGCGCTGTGCAGGTTGCCAGGCCCATGGGCCGAGCCCTGGGTGTGTCCATCCCCCTGGACCAGGGCCCCACCGCCCCCAGAGCCGGGCCCTCCCCACTCTGCCCTCCCGGACACCCGCTGTGTCCTCCCCCTGCTGTCACCTGCGCTGGCCCCCCGATGCTAACACCCACGGAGGGACAGTCCTCGACGGCCCCAGGGACGGGCAGAGGGACAGTGCGGGCAGAGGGACTGGCTCCTGTTCGGGTCCCCAGCGCTTTACAGAGTGAGGCGGCCTGGGGGGCTGCGGGCAAGTTCAGGGGGGCTGTAAGGAAGCCCCTGGCTTCTGCTGCTCCTTCCCGAGCTCACACAGCCCTCAGGACTCTATGCCGGGGTGTGGGCGTCCCGCCCCCGCCAGCGCCCCCCAGCCAGCGGCCCCGTCTAGTGCAACTCTGACGGCCCGCAGGCCTGGCACCCCCCGCCCGGGCCCGGGCGGCTGTTGGTATCGGCAGCCTGGCCGAGGCTGGGGCTCCATGGGCCCCACTCACCCCGGCCCAGGGAGCCCGTCGTGTGCCCGGCTAAGGCCGCCGTGAGGGACCCCTGGGGGCCGGCCTGGGGCTGGCCAGGAGCCTCTGGCCCCAGGAGCTGGGGTGCAGCCTCTGCCCCATACTTGGGGTCCCCCCAGCTCTCCAGGCCCCCTGCTCCGGACCTGGGGGCCTCCCCCGCAGCCTCCATCGTAACACAACCCTCCCCTGGCCGGGGCCGGAGCTGAGGCTCCAGGCAGCTCGGGCAGGTCCAGATGACCGGCCAGGGGAGCCTGGGGGGGGACACGCCTGCCCGGCACATTCCGAGGGATTTGGGGGCCACTCGGGAATGACATGAAGCAGACGCCGGTCCCAGCGCCCTTATCTGTGGGGAGTCCGGGTGCGGGAGCTCCGGGCTGGGCCGGGGAGGCCGCGCAGGGCGCAGCGGCCGCACAGCTGGCCCAGGCCTCCCCGGACGCCCGCCCGGCTGGGGCTCCCGCCGCAGGGCTGGGGGGCTGGGAGACGGTGCTGCGGGGTCTGTTCTGCAGGCTCGGCTCTGTGGGCGGTGCGGGGGGGAGGGGGGCCCAGCAGGGGCCTTGGGAGCCGGGCCCAGCCAGGTCTCGGCCGGTACCACACGGCAGGGCCGCACTCCGCACTGTGCTCCGCACCGTGTCAGGCTGCCGCGGGCCCAGCGACGGGGCTCCGTGGGCACCAAAGCAGAGGCCCAGGCCAGCTGACCACGGCTGAGTCCCGCCGGCCATGGGGGGGTCAGTTCCCAGCTCAGCCCCACTGACCACCCAGATCCCACCCTTCCCGGGCCCAGCGAGCCTCACCTCACTCGAGCCCTCATCCACCCGCCCCCGCACCCGGGTCATGAGCCGCCCGAGGCCAAAGGTCATGTGTGTCCGTCCTCCGAGCGGAGGGGGGCGCCTCGCAGGGAGAGTTGGGGCTGGCGGGGCAGAGCCAGGGCCCCAGGGGAGGGCACGGGAGGACCCGGCACCGGGCCCCGGGCTCAGCCGCTGAATCAGGTTGTGTGCCTCAGTTTCCCCTTCTGAGCAAGGGCGGTCAGGGTGAGGGTCAAGGCTCTCCCGAGGCCGCGGTCCACGGGTTCCCGGGGTGAGGGCCACGAGGCAGGAGACCGGGGCAGGCCCGGCGGGCTCCGTGGGGAGGCAGCCACCTCCACGGCCGCCCTCCAGGGCCGCTCGGACCTGAGGCCCCGGGAGGCAGCAGAGGTGGACGGGAGGGCACGAGAGGACACGCTTCCACTGCCCGTCCAGCCCAGCAGAGCTAGAAACCGTCAGAAAGTAAAAATTCCATTTGTAAACAAGATCGAATTATTTGATTGTGAAACCCGGGGCCGCGGAATTTGAAATAATTGAATATGAAACAATATCACCCGAGACGCCGGCCAGCCGGGACCTGCAGGCAGGGAGGGCCGCGGCCTCCTGCGGCCAGACACGCGGACACCAGCCTCGGGCACAACAACAGATCCGCTCGACACGCGTGGGGGAGCGTCGGGCAGGGCTGGGGCGGCGACTGTGCCCTCCCCGCCCCCCCCCCACCGTCCACAGCCCACTCAGGCCAGCAGCCGGCCATGAAGAGCGGTGCAGGGGGCGGGGGGCCACAAGGGAGGCCGGGCAGAGAAGGGGCGTGGGGCTGACTCGAGGGCACTGCCAGCCAGGCCCCGGGGGCTCTGCTCAGTGTCTCGGGGAGAAACCGAGGCCGGGCTCGGCCTCCAACGACGGCCTCTGCGCAGCCACAGAGGATACTCGGGCCGGGAGTGCTGACCGCGGCCCGTCCTGGGCCCAGAGCCTCCCAGGCCTCGGCTCTGTCATCTGCAAAGTGAGGAGACCCCTGGCCCCTCCCGGCCGCAGCCTGGCTGGACGCCGCCCGGCCGCTGGCCCCTGGGCACTCCAGGCCGGGGCTGCGGGCAGGGTCTCCGAGGCCAGCCGCTCCTGCCCGCAGCCAGCGCCGGCTGGCCCCCTCGGAGGCCGGGAAGCAGGCCCCGCAGACGCCCCCCCCCCGAGCACGACGGGGGCTCCCAGCGCTGTCCTGGGAGGACAACCACCCCCAGACGCCAGCGCGAAAGTGCTGACGCTCACGTCACGTCCAGAAACCACAGCCCGTCCCGCCACCTGCGGGCTCGCGCTCGGCGGGGGGGCTGACCACAGGCCGCAGGCCGCCCGGCACCGCCTCCCCGTCCTCCCAGGCCAGCTGCGCTCAGGCCCCGGGCCGGGCGGAGTGGGGCACCCCCCTCCCGCCCCCCACACGAGGGCCAGGGCCTCGCCAAGGTCCCCGCTGAAGGGTGGTCGGTCTGGAGCGCCGGCTGCCGCCCCGGTGACCTCTGCCCCGCTGAGCTGGGCTGGCCAGGGCAGGGCCGGCCCTCGCCAGGACCCCCGGGCCCCTCCCCGGGCCAGGAGGCGGCTGGGCAGCTTGGGCCTCCCAGCCCAGCCGCGGAGCGGAGGAGGGTTGTTTTCGTCCCTGCTAGCCAGGCCTCCCGGCCAGCTCCCGAGACGCTCCCGCTTGCGCAACCGCGCGGTGACTAAGCCACCGCTCTCCGCGGCCTCTCCCGGCGGGAAGGGGGCTGGACCGGACACCCAGGAACGCGCTGCGGACGGGCGCGCGGCTGCCCGTGGCCTCCCCCTCCGCCCCAGAGGCCGGCGGAGGTGCGGGTCCAGGCGACGGGCGAGGAGCGGCGTCCGGGCTGCCCACGCCGGCTCCCCGCTGCCCGGCCCGGGCGCCCTGCGTGGCCGGCCCGAGGGGCGTGCAGGCGGGAGGGGGTCAGAGCCAGGCGCGTGGCCCCAAGATGGGGGCCGGAGCCCCTTGCCCCGGCCTGCACATGTGCCCGCGGGTCCCGCCCCCGCCTCCTCTCAGCCTCGTGTGATGGGGGGTGACAGCGCTGGACACAGCTCAGGGGTCCCCGGCTCCACCCGTACCAGGCCTGCTCCTGTTCCAGACACCCCGCTTTGGGTGCTCACCTCCAGGCCCCCGCTCCCCCCTCAGTCCTGGGGGGGAGGGAGAGGGGGAGGGAGGAAGAGGGGACAAAGGGGGGAGGGAGGAGGG
>PVHY01033695.1:0-10982 GCA_004024945.1 Uropsilus gracilis
TTTTTAAAATGCCAATTCTGGTCTTTTCATCATGACTGAGAGTACTCAAACCTCCATACACCTGGCTCCTTCATCAGAAACCTTGGCAGACTTTGTGCTGGGGACTTGCCTCTCAGCAGTGGTCAAAGCCAGAGACAGGTGTACAGGATACCCAGGGAGGTTCTGTGAGTGTTGGGTCTGCCCCCACTAGAGCACAGTGGCCTAACTCCTGGGAATGTTCAGGCATTCGGGTCCAATGTGGCTTGTCAAGAGAATGCAGAAATATGAATTTAAGTGAAATCTCCTGAGTTTTAAATATTGACCTCAAATTAAAAATCTTTGAAAAGAATATGAACATGACTCTCCTGGGGACTGGATTTGCTCTCCTCCTGCCTCCTCCCACCAGTTAGCTTTTGATTTACCTTGGCATTGCCCTCACTTGGGTTTCAGTGGTTTGGCTCCACTGGTCAGAAGGAGAGCAAGGTCTTCTGGAAGTGAGCTTTGGACTCCCAGGGAAGCCAGCATCTGTGCCATGAATGATATTTGAAACTACACATTCTTAATAGTTTTTAGTTTTACCCTAACTTCTCCTTGAATGTTTTCTTTTAGAGTCATGTGCCAACTAAGGTTATGCTCTACAGCACTGCTTCTCAGCAAACAGAGAGGCTGTGCCAGAGTCTTGGTTCTATCACTTTTTGGCTGCCGTGTAATTTGGACAAGTAACTTAGCCTTTCTGGGCCCTGTCTGCAAAATAAGGGTGGTCATTAGTCCTACTTGAAAGGATCACTTCAAGAGCTCCTGCAGGTAGAGCAGCAAGCATCCTCTTGATAGAGTGAAACCATAGATAGAGGATTCTCTTAACTTCAACTCTCTCTCCCACTCCATGTTTTATTGCAAATGCTGTAAAAAAGAGGAGGAAACTCTTGGGAGAGGAAATTAAGAAGGCCAGAGTCAACCGGAATTTGTGGCACATCCTTAATTCTTTGCAGGTTGCTGAATTAACTGGGAAAAAAATGTGCCATATACCAATCAGGCTTCCTCTCCTGGTGGGATCAAGTAAGCTTGTGGGACCAAAACTATGTGCCAATCAAATTTCAGGACACAGAGTCCTCAGAAGCATGTACTACCACACCATTTGTGAGTATAAAGTGATCCCTTCTCTTGCATGGAGATTATTTCCCTCTCTCTTCCTGGACTTGCTGGAGGCAGCTAGAGAAGAGACTTTCCCTGGCATTTATTCTTCTATCTTACTTCTCAACTAGGGGGCAGATTGCCTTCCCCACCAGAATGTAAGCTGAAGGCAGGGGCAGGTAGTGACCAGCAGGCAGGGTTTTGCCTCATTCATCCCTGCATGTCCCTTCTCCATCAACTCACCTGTGGCCACTAAGTAGGGCTAAAAACAAAAGCCCTTGCTCATGAAGGACTGGACAGGCACCATGACCACCACAGTGCTCAGGTTCTTCTGGATGGCAGATGGCACTCTAACTTTTGTCCACTGACATTTCCTGTCCTTTTTTACTTTAAAGCTCTCGGTGACTGTCAACTAGTGCCTTCGCTCCAAGATGGCTGGCTGTCTCTCCCATTAGATTATAGGTTTGGTTTGGGTGCCTGTAAAGCTTCAAACATGGAACTTTGAAGATTACAGACACTGAGAAATAGGTACTGGATCTTGGGGGTGGGGGTGGGGGAGGGAATTGATGTTTTGTCCTGGAGCAAATTTATTTAACATAAAATTAACCAAATTTGAAGTGGACAGCTCAGTGGCAGTTAGCACATTCACACTGTGGTACAACTACCATCTGTATTTACTTTCAAAACACTTTTATCATCCAAAAGAAAATCCTATACCCATTAAACACTCTCTATACTGCTTTTTCTGAGCCTGGCAGCCACAAATCTGTTCTGACTCTATTCCGGATATTTTATATAAATTGAATGGGTGGTCTTTTGTGTCCAGATTTTTTCTTTTAGCATGTTTTCAAGGTTCATCCTTGTTGTACTATGTATTTGCACTTTGTTCCTACTCGCAGCTAAGTAATATTCTATTGTATACACCTTATTTTGGTTATCTACTCATCCTTTGAAGGACATTTGGATTGTATCCAGCTCTTGACTATGATGAATAATGCTGCTATGAACATTTATGAGGAACTGGATCTTTTCATTAACTATGAAATAATAAATATTCATACAATAAATACTAAATAGCTAAATGGATATTCAAAAAGGGCTTATGAAAAGTCACATAATGGAATATATTTTTAATGTAATATTAGTGAGTCCTTTTACCTCATTTTCAAGGAAAATGGTTCAGTGTTTAGTGCTTAACACATGGGATGAGGCAAACAGTAATGGTAACAAAGTAATGGTAACAGTGATGGTAAACAACTGAGGAGGATGCTCATTCTAGAACTGGTTCTGATTATAGAATTAGGTTTCATGAAATCCTTGATGAATTTATGATGGCAAGATTGAATAATATAAATCTGTGTTTGAGACATCCCTCAGTTCCTTGCAGAAATCCAGGAAAAGAAAAGAGGTCTAAAATTGGGGAAATGCTCAGCATTTGCCTCGGGTCACACCAAGGAACAGTACAACTACTACCCAGAGAACAGAGCAGTGGCATGAGGAGTGCTGACACTACAAAGAGACAGGCCTGAAACTGATGACAGACATTGGACTGGCTCTTTGAGGGAAGGCAGCAAGCTGACCTGGAGTCATAGAGAAGTTGTGAACAGAATGCTGACAGATGCTGAGGGAATAGCGATGTGGTTGGCTATCAAAGAATAATCACATTGTTAAGAGAAATCAGTCTTGTGTTGGCCTTTTCAGTGACACCTGAACAAATTGTCAGTAACTATTCTCAAGGTGTTTGTGTGAAAATGTAGCATGTTCTAGTGTATGACACATTTTGAAGTACAATGAGTTGTAGCTTAGTTCTTCAGTGGGGTGGTGGGGAGAGCCAGAAATAACCAATGACCAGCACTCATTCATTCACTCAGCAAGTGTTAGGACAGGATGGACTGAGTGGAGCTCGCAGACAAAGGGGTGATGAAACTCAGTCTTAAAGAGCAAATAGGATTTTATCAGGCTGGGCATGGGATAGGGAGGGGAAGGCATAGGAACAGAAAATCAAACTCAGAAGATGGAAGGATCTGAAATAGAGGAAAGGTTTTATAAGCTCAAATAATGCAATTATCAATTTTAAAATATCTGGAATGAGAAAGTCTACAACTGGGCAGTATTTAAAGAAATGACTTTCAAGTGGAATATCTTTTATGTTTCTGTTTTTAATTTATTACACAATGATTACCTGCCAGTGTTCATAAAAGATGTGTCATAAAAACTCCTGTCCTTAATGTAAGAGAGCCCTGTTCTCTGAAGTTAGAGAAGATGTAGGCAGTCCACTGTGCACCCAGCAGCCTATTTTGTCCTTACTATTCCTGCCTGCAGCTGTTTCCCTCTGCCACATCCAGGGTGGTTATAGTCAACAAAAATAACAGCATGGTCAGATTTTACAACATACAGAGAGGGTTGGCTTCTGTAATGTTTATAGACATTAACGTTTCTGTAACATTACAGACCTTTTCGGAGCTCATCTACAAACCTTATACACACATATATCTGAACTTGCATATCTTTTTAATGCTAAAGTATGATGTTGACTGTGGTGTAAACATCGTAATTTGAGTAGGTTCATCATCAATTGTAGCAGGTAACGGATGCTGAAGCCCTTCAAATTATCTTTGTAGAAATTTTAACAATAGGAAGAAACAACTACATAAGTTTTTCTCTTCCTCTCTTTCTCCTCCCCATGTCCTCCTCATGAGCTCTCTCTACCCTTTCCCCAGAGTGAGGCTACCCTTTTATCATGGTCTCTTAGGTCCAGGTGTACCTTCTTACACACGTGCACAACCACTAGCCCAGGTGTGTACAATCATGGGGAGGGAGCAAAAGCACAGGTGCTGGTCACAGAGACTAATGGCAGAAGGGCAAAAACCCCCAAAATTCATTTAGTCTACGTGATCTTTGACTGAAGTGGGGCACTTGATAATATTGGCACAGAAGTTTTTATTTTTATATTTTGGGAGGCAATAGAGGCAAGTTTATTGATGAAAAGGGAAGCAGAAGATGAGAAATAAAGGAGATAGAACAGAAAGACAACCTGAGTTGGCCAGGCTCAGGTAAGGATAGATTACCCTGGCACAGGAGTTTGATAACTTAAAAACTCACTTATATCAAATTATACATTCTGGATATTTTGGCCACTTCGATTTTTCTTCCATTCTTTAAAAAACAAAGGGGAAAGAGAGAAAACCATGCAATTATTCGACTCTCTTAAAAATCATCTTAACCCTTTATCAAAATTCAATTCCAGTTTTCAGACCTTCAGATAATTCTATCTTCTTTTATCCACCTTTATTGAATCAGTTAACTCTTCACTTACTTGCATGACAGACCTTTTCTATAAGAAATAAATCTGTTTTTAAGTGCTTGACCTTGAGCTGGGAAGATAGCGGAAGGAGAGGAAAATCAGCACAGGCTGATACAGACATAGTAAACCCTCTCCTGAGACTGGGGGATACGTTTCCTATGGCTTCAGTGCCTTTGCGTGACCACTCCCTAACCCCCAGCTTTCATTTAATTCCCTAGTCAGTCATCAGATAGGAACTTAAAGCAAAACCCAGCTTAGACCTGTGGCTGAAAGTGGCCACACCAATTTGGAAGTCTCTTTTAAGGATTCAATCCTGCTTTGATCCAGACAATGGTTGCCATGGTAACTAGAGAGGCATTTTCAACCAGAAAGAGCTGCTCCAGTACAAGAAATGGTTGATTAAGAAAATCTATCTTGACAAATAGTTAGTGTAACTGGGGGCTGGTCAGTGGCATAGCTGGGAAGGGACACCAATCAGAAATTACCAGTTGATGCATGTCTTGCAGGCAAGCAAGGAAAGAAGCACTGTGAATGGAGTCTGGCAGGGGAGGATAAAAAGCCTGCCGAAGTCATCATGGGCTTTGGCCTGGGATGGGCTGTGGCCCAGAAGGTGGGCACCCTGGTATTTAGCCACCCCAAGGAAGAGCGTAAGTTACAAGAAATGGAAGTATGGCCCTTTGATTTGGAAAATGGAATTTGGACCACTGACAAGATGATGAAGTGCTGAAAAACTTGGAATGTGTGTGTTGGAAAACTTGGAATCTATGTATGTCTGGAATCTGTGTATAGTGCAAACTTGGAACCTGGAAAATATGGAATCCATGAACCTCTGATGAGAGGATAGCTCATTAGAACTTTGTGTAAAATGCCTGCTTCAGCTTTGGAATGGTGAGGAGATGGCATCTTGGAAGCATTTTAGGATTTAGAAACTGGACAGTAACTCAGGTAAGATAATTGGACACTCATGGCCTCAGTTACTCTTGATGGTTTCTCCTTGTTTGTAAATAAAGCATATTGTATTGTTGTTTTGAGTAATCTTGCAAATGTGTGCACAGGTGAAGAAACCCTGAGAATGCTGGGTTTAAATATTAGCTTCTCTCCTTGTGAACTTTGGTCCCCCTTTCCACGCAGTTTCATTAGCATTTTAATTTGAGGCAGAATCAGAAACACTGCCTGCAGAAACACTGCCTTGAGCAGTAGAATGCAAGTGATCAAAGTAATCTATAAAGTCAGTAGTCAGACTGGGGTGGGGAGGGTTGGGGACCAGGCTCAGGAGTCTTCTTCAAGAGTCTCTTCAGCTAAAGACCCTGTAGGTGTGTGACAAGCAAACGTGAAAGATTTTGATTCCTTCTGGAAGGAAACATCTGCATGCTCTCTCTTGCACTCCTACTCGCTCTCCCCATTCCTTGCCATACAATCTTCCTGCCTATCCAGGATCCTTTTCTGTTAGGGGATTTACCATATTGGATTTTGGATTCACTTGAACATGGGGGTTTAGCATCAGCTATGTGATTTTGTTACTTAACCTTGACAAAATGAAACATTTTGGAGGCATTTGAGTCTGATTAACTAAAACTCAGGAGGCTCTGGAGGGTCTGCCTGAGGCAAAACCAGGCAGGTCCAGGAATTCTCAGATACATCCACCCCCAGGAAGGAATTGAAACAAGCACCCTCCCCATAGACTAAACAGAGAGCTCAACTGATGACTGACTACATACAGCTGCATTTGTATCAGAACCCAATGGACTTCTAACCTGATCTTCATGGCTGAACAGTGAGAACCACCCTACCTTTTCCAGATGGCTATACCCTCTACCCCAACCAGGCAACTTGGAACACAATTCAAATGTTTCTTGAATCCAGCCTGCTGTGCTGCAGTCTTAATAAAACAGTGGATAAACCCGATATTTTGCTTCCACCAAGTCTTGTTCATTTTGGGACAACACTCTCACCTGGCCATAGTGTCCTTATCTGTTAAGTGAAGATACTTAGAAAAGGCAAATGGTATTCTTAACTGCCCCAGTCTGAAAGGGTGGGCTCAGGGATCCTCTAGGGGAAAGAATTTACTAGTCAAGTAACCAGACATGGTTTATTAAAGGTTTGTGAGCCAGGGAGCCAGCACTGGAAGGGAAAATTTTCACCCTGCTCTCTGGGTGGAGCTGTGAGAGGGGTTTGAAGGGATTAGTCTACAAGAGCAGGGTTGAGGGAAGCAGTGTCCGGCATGTTTAGGACTGTACAGGGATGGGGGGGGACGACATGTGCAGAAATGCTCCATGCTTCTTCACATATCACGTCTCATTAGCATCAACAGTCCCCACCCAGGGGTGTGCACATTTGCATCCTGATGAGACTCAGTCCCTCTCCATCAGAAGTTTTATTAATTGTGTATGTGGGACCTTTCCCCCTCCAGAAACTGTGGAACAATCTCTAGTTAGGATATAGCACCTTTGGTCTAGGTAGGGAGACTTTGTTCAACCTGATGGGTCAAGATGCTTGAGTAAGGTGCTAAGGGGGACCCACTGCTTGCAAACAAGATCTCCTCTTATCCTACCAGCTCACAGTTTCATTCATGTTCCCTGTCTCCAGAAGACCTCTATAAATGGCTTAGCACAGAAGCAGCACAGAGCTACTCAACAAACATTGACTTCTGTCCTTCTCATAACTTTTTCTTTTCCTTTGGAGCTTTTATGTTAAAAAGAATGACCAGAAATGAAACAAAAATATCAACTCTCTAGTTCCATGGGTATTTGGCTAAAGTAGAGGAATTTGATGGTAGAGGCTGTTCAAATGGAGAGGCTCTCACAAGATGAAGGTACAATAACCTGCAGAGTTGGAATGAAGCAAACCCGAATGTCAATCAGGCAACATAACATAATAATCTTGCTATGCCCACCTTCCATGAGTTCAGACCTCTGAAGGGGGATATGCCAAATTGTCTAATAGCAGGATATGAATGTATCTAATGCCACCCCTCTGTCTACTTAAATATGGTTAAGATGTTAAACTTTATGTTTTGTGTATTTTACCACATTTTAAAAATGTTAGTAATCATTTCCTTTGGATTTTGCTTCAGATGGGAAAAAAATGAAACAACTAATGTACTAAACTGAGGACTAAATCCATTTCAGGCTTTTTTTTTTTTTGTCTACCTGACTTTATTCTTTTTTCTGTTTTAAGAATTTTATATATATATATATATATACATATATATATGTATATATATATATATTTCCCGTCTTTGTATTCCCTGGGGTTCACCCACCACCTCCCCTTCCTGACCATTCCCATCCCCCATCCCCCATCCCCCATTTCAGGTTCTTTATTAATAACAACATAACAGTGGCATCCTTAACATGGATGAATTCTGCAAAGAAAGGGGTGTTGTAAATTTTGAAAAGCCAGTGGAAGCATGAAGAGTTATTAAATGCCAATGACTAATAAATTTCTTTCCAAATCTCCTTGAAGAAATGTTTCTAAGCTGACAACACAGGTGAGTCTTTAAGTAGGCCACCTTTGCAACTTGGCATTTGTTGTTTTTCTCTAAATGCCTCTATGTTACATCCCTGGAGGTTTAAGTTAGTATGCATGGAATTGCAAAATCATTAACTAACCATGTCACTGATTTAGTTGGGTTTTTTAAGACTGGAAAAACTTTAAGGGCTTCTGGCTTCTTATACTACCCAGGCACTTGTTCTAGGGAACACAGCCTCTCCCAAAAGCTGCTTCTCCCCTATGGGATGGGTTCTAGAGAGATGCTAGGAACGTTTCTGTAACTCAAAGAATGATTGTATTAATTATCCCTTAAACAGGTAATGGCAATCCATTATTTAATGAATCTTTCTCTGCAGGGCTTGGGGTTTTGTTACTTCAATTGAAAATTGAAAGAAAACAAAACAAAACAAAACAGATTTTCAAGGCAGTAGAGCTTCGTTCCCAGCTCAATGACCAGAAAAAACCCTGTTAATCACAGAACTCTGGATAGAACTAGGCCAGAGGTGTGAGTTCACTCATCCATGGAGAGGACAGTAAGCCAAGGATGTGAGTCAAGGATAACTGTCTTTCTGCTCCCAACTCACTGGTTTTCTTGAAGGGGAAGGAAATGGAGTTTCTTTGAGTCCATCTACATGATCAGCATTTCATGTGCTTTATCTAGCCGAGTCCTCACACCAACATTATTCTGTAGATACACAACTCTGCCCAGCCCGTACATGTGCGAAATGACTCACAAAAAGTAGACAACTTACAGAAGCTACCCCAAAAGGTAAAATTAGCCAGGAGGACTCCCATGAGCTCTGTTGAAGGAGGAATTACTGTGGCAGGTGGGGGAGAAAAGTGTTCCAGTTTGGGTGAAGCAAAATGGGTCAGGGACTATCAATGAAATGCAGAGAGTACTGCTAAGAACATTAGCCAAGTCCTGGGAGACTCTGAGCACTAGAATCAGGCTTACTGCCTGTGTTGGGTAATAAACAGGGTACTGCTGAGGATCTGTGAGGAGGAGACTATCAATGCCAGATCTTTCTGGGATTTCCCCTGGCTGTGATCTGGGGGGCTGGCTCAAATGGAAGGACTTCAGAAGAGTCACTTAAATCACTTGGTAGTGATGTAGGCATCAAGTTTAGATTTCCTTTGTTTTCTGAGGAGTTTCAGATTCTCCTTCTGCACACATTCCTACCTAGGAGAAGGGGGCAGAGTTGATGACACATTCTATCAAACTCTGCTTCTTTGTAGCTGTGAGACTTGGGGCAAATTGCTTTTCCACCTGTCCAGCCACTATGAAAAGCTGTGTGAAGGACCCTCAAACTGCTAAAAATGGAACTACCATTTGACCCAGAAATCCCATTTCTGGAAATCTACCCAAGGATACAAAAACACTAATTCAAAAGGAAAACTTCACTCTTATGTTTATTGTAGCACAATTTACAATATCCAGAAAATGGAAACAACCCAAATATTCCAAAACAGATGAATGGATCAGAAAGTTATGATATATGTACACAATAGAACATTATTCATCAATCTTAAAGACAAATTTGATGCATTTGTGATAATGTGGGTGGACATAAAAGGAATCATGCTAGTGGAAATAAGCTAGAAAGAAAAAGAAATACTGGATGATCTCACCTGGATCTCACCTGGAAATACTGGATGCAGGATATAAGGAAAACAAGCAAAAGGACAAGTAAAACTTAAAAGTAACAGACTGTCAGCAGAACTGAAGCACAGAGCAAGGGAGGGGGAGGGGTTAAAATCAGGAAAGGATGAGCACAAGAGATTAAGATGATAGTTCACTGATGACAAGGTGGTGGGAGAACCTTGGGGTACACAATGATGTAATATATATATATAATACACACACACACATATATATGTGTGTGTGTGCAACAATTTAAAATAAAAGAAAAAAATAGCTTTCACACTCTGAACTTAGTTTCCTCTTACGTAAAATGGGCATAATGTAAAGAGCTGGGTGCAGGGTTGCAAGAAAGGATGAGTGAGAGAGATTAACACAGTCAGACTGTGGGCTATTAGAAGCATGGCTGGTAGCAACTTTAAGGTAAATTACTAAGTCTTTTATAGGGCTTAGGCAAGGGGAAAAAAGGTGGCTAAGAGAATGTTTTATGACTAATTAACTAGGGAAGACTAATAGCTAAGGTAATAAAATTTGGGTGAAACATAAGTTTTTGTGAGATAATGGTGGGTAGGGGATTTACCCATACATTGTTGGTAACTTTTAAGGAATGTTTCTTAAGGTAAATATTGGGGGAATGGAGAAACTGCTCTTTACTCTCCAGACATTTGTTATGTTAGTTTTGTCTTTAGTGTTTTGAAGCCAGATAATATAGTAAAATGAAGTTTTCTTCATTTTACAATCACGAGTCTTGTCCGGTTTCAGCTGGCAGCCTCCGACAGCGTACTACTGTGCAACACACAGTTATTGTGAAAGACACAGAAGGAAGTTATTTAACACTTTTCAGAGTGTTACATGTCTATAAATGACTGCCATTATTTTCACCATTAAGATTGTATAGAAGGGCTTTGCTCCTCCAACACAGCTTGGCAAGCAGGTCTGGCAAGACTCAAAAGTGGGAAACAAATGAAATTAATCTTTGGTCTCCTTCCCTCTCTAACCCCCAAGCTCTAAATGCTCATTTGGTGGCAAAATCTGACTTGAAGTCAAGAGTGCTAATGACAGACTTTATTGCTGTGTGTGACACTGAGTGCTGCTGAGTGGGGATGTTTTCAGTGCTCGGGGCAGCAGGGATGCTGCTAAGCTATGTGCCTAGTTTTCTGGTCAAACACTTGTCTAGAAAGCATTTTTAAGATGTAATTAACACCTGCAATAAAATAACTTTAAGAAAAGGAAGATTTCCCATGAGAATATCAGTGGCCTCTGCATTGGTCTGTCCAGGCTGCTATAACAAAATACGACAGATTGGGTGACTTAATCAAAAGAAATTTATTCTAGGCCAGGCACAGTGACACATGCCTGTAAAGCGGCAGCCTAGGAAGCTGCGGCTGGGGCCAGGGATCACAGTTTGAGGCCCACGGGGGGCACATAGTGAGACCT
>PVHY01033696.1:0-10954 GCA_004024945.1 Uropsilus gracilis
AGCGCAGCAACAGCACATGCGCAAGTATTTCGCCAGCCAGGCCCTGCAGCCGAGCACCGTGCTGCTGGTGCTGCTTGCCTGGAGCGAGCCTTCGTCTCTGCGTGAGTGTGGGCTGGGCCCACAGCTGCGTGTGGCTGTGGAACTGGCTCCTGCGGGCTCACTTGAGGCCCTCGCGCTCTAGTCTTGTGTCTCCCCAGCCCAGATTCACCGACGTCGGCTCGGCAGGACGTTGGCAGTGTGCGCACCGTGGAAACGGCAAACGCCACCACCGCTAATGGAAGGAGGCGCCCCCAAGTGAGGGTGAAAGCAGTAAGACGGGCAGCAGCCATTGTCAAGGAGTGTCCACCAACAAGAAGAATTCTTGGAAGGCTGACCGCCACCCCTGCTGCCATCTGAAATGAGCCGCCCAGGGCCAGCCCATAGGGCAGAGGAGGGCCTTGTTTGCCTGGTGCAGGGGTAAAAAGCCGGGCAAGTCATAGGCCCGCTGCTGCCAGGGCGTCCGTGGCACCCAGGCTTAAAACGTGGCAGGCAGACAGATGCGCAAGGCAGCCACACAATACGAAGTGATGGTGCTGATGGGGAAGGAGCGGGCCCAGGGCTCCCAAAAGGAGACCCAGTCCAGCTTGAGGAAGGAAGCAAAAATGCTTTCTAAAGGCCGAGATGCAGCAGGAACCGGGGCCATGCCGAGGGCGCCAGCTCCTGCTTAGGTGCCACCTGGCATTCTGCACAAGCCCCCGTTCGCAGGAGGACCCCTGCCTCCACGTGAGGGCGTGGCCTGATCCAGTAACTGCTAGAACACTCTGTACCTCTGTTGCCAGCGGCATTTCTCCTTCTCAGGGCTTGGGGAGGGGTCCCCTAAATGCAGGCTTTTAACCGAAAGAAACGCCCCCATTTCTGGGCAGATGACATGTGGCTCCGCCAACATCTCTCTGATGACCAGCTCTCGCTCCTAGCGTGGGGTCCAGGCCTGACAGCTGCCTGGGCCCGTCTCTGAAGTCATGCGTGTCCCGCCTGGTAAAAATGAGAGGAATGTCCTGGTTTTCATTCCTTTGAAAGAGGCCGACCCCAGGTTTGCAGAAGGTGCTGGTGGCGAGCTGGCCCCTGAACCGAGAGGGAAGAATTCCAACCTCTCGGGGCTTGTCGCAGTCAGCTAAGGTGGTGTCCGGCTTCTTTTGGTATCGCTTCCGGTGTAAATCACTTCTTCTTCTGGGGTAAATAAGCACACACACGTCCTCACACTCCCGTCTTAAGGCAGAGACTAATTAAGAATAATCACTGTGACGTCTTGACAGTGGACGATAACCCTGTTCACGTGTCATCCTCAGAGACGTTCCCCAGGGCCTGAGCCTATGTCCGGTCACTTCATCCTCCCCACCGCAGCCTGTCTTGCTGGTGGCACCGAGCTTCGCCGCGGCCACCAAAATACAGTGAGCCCCGCCTGCTCACAACTCGCACCTTAGCAGCCATCGGTGTTTTGCCGATTGTTTTCATTTTCTCCATCACCCTTATACTTTGTTTTGAAGATGTTTCTGGAAAGCTAGCATTCACCTCAGCTCCCATTCCCTTTCCCGCTGGAAGGATGGTAGCATTAGCCTGTCAACATGATGCCGTGGTCATGTGACATCAGTCGTTCCCCTCCAGCTCCTGAGAAAGCCGATGACATGTGACCAGAGCTGTTCTCCTCGGTCAGAGATGGCGGCGGTGAGGGGAGAGTCACGTGACTCACCTTCCTCCCCCTGCGTGGGGGTTTAGCTCAGTTTCTCAAACACTGTGGAAAAAGACGCATTCAGCAGGAGGCACAAAGGGAAGGGAAGGGAGAAGACTCCGCCCCCAGGATGGGGGGGACAGTTCTCCCTCCTGTCCTTCGGACCCCCACACACAGCCTGTCCCTCCTCACAGACGCCCCAGGCCTTCCTCAAGGAAAAGGCAGCAACGCTTTGCTCTGGATCGCATGCCTTGGTTCCCTGGAGGACTCGGCGTTATCCCGCTGAATGCCCGCGTCTCACCACCCATCCCGTGCCAAACGCTCTCCCGGGCTCTTTGTTAAGAACCAGGCTGCCTAGCAACCAGGAACATGGCTGTGGCTGCGTGCGGGCTGGCCCTGTAGCACGGCGTTGAGATGGCGCAGAGCAATTGCAGAGACATGTTTGGAGGGAAGCTGGACAGATGTCTGTGGCATCCCTGAAGAGGGGCCGCCAGCCGCAGCGGCTCTTTCTCTGCTATGAATCCTGCCTCCTTTGCTTCCCCTGTCCAGCAGCCCTGGTGATCCAGGAAGAGGGCAGGAGGGAAAGGGCAAGGAGAGAAAGCGGGCGCATTCTGGCCGCCTCGCTGAGATTTGATTAAGAGGGCAGGCAGCCACGACTTAGGTGGCGGAGGTCGATAAGCAAGACAAACGGGAAAGGCTGTGATAGCGCAGCGCTCTACGTAGGACTAGGGTAGGACTAGGGGGGAGACTCGAAGACAAAAGACTCGGGGGGAGAAGCGGGAGACAGACACATGACGAGAGTCTCAGCAGAAAGCGCGCTTCTATTTATAGCCTGTTTCTATTGATAGCTGCAACAGGAACTTTCTTTGCAGGATTTGCTTCCCGTCGCTCAGTCTCTCTCACCTCCTTGTCCTTTGCCCCCACAACACTTAACACCGACTTGCCGTTACCTCAGTGTTAATGCAGAAGCCTCATCTTTGGTTCCCCAACTAGACAATGTGTGCGCGGTTGGCACCTTGAAGTATTTATTTTGAAAAAAAAAAGTCTTTATTAAGAGAAAGGATGAAAATTTGTATGAATAATTTGGAAAAGTCGGTCCGAAAGGTCTAACAAGAAGCTCATTATTCTAGACCCCGCTGGGTAAACTCTCTGTGCGTTCTTGCTTATTTGCTAAGTACTCCTTGTCATCAGCTCGGTAGTCCTTTCGGTAGATCCACGAGGAAGTTGTCTAGATACACTCCCAGTGATTAACTAGAAGGGCTTCCGGAACTCAGCAAAGCTGTGAGAGTCACAGTTAAGGTTTTTATAGTCACAGTTATGGTTTATCACAGCAGAAGGAGATCATTCGTTTCAGATTAAAGAGCAGGTAGAGCAGAGTCCGCAAGAGACCAGCAATAGGTCGTCAGCTGTCCTCTGGGAGAGGAAGTATGTACAGAGCACGCGTTTCTCCAGCAGCAACGCATGACAACATGCATGACGTATTGCCAACCACTGCTTTGGACTGGATAGCCGTGGTTTTTGTTGGGGTTCAGTTACGTGGGCATCGCTCACCCCCCATGTGGTTGACTTTAGAATCCAGTCCCTCCAGAGTTAGGACTCTACTGCATGTCCCAAGCCCCCACCAAAACTTATGTTGTGTGTGATACCGTGACATATTGTGACGTACACGGTGTGTCCCAAGACCCCAGGTAGACAAAGTTTCTCTGATCAGGAGGGATATATCGAAAGATTAGAGGCTCTTTCCCAAATCAAGGGCCTAACCTATTTCATTGGAGAACATCAACTTTGGGAAAGACAGACTTGCTGAGTTTACTGCACGAACTGGCCCCGGTGCTAACCCCAGGTTGTGGATTCTTCGAGCTGAGGGTCAGAAAGGTTCAAGAGTCAGGTTAAAGGTAGAAGAGTCAGAATGCTCACCAACGTCCTGCCTGACTCAGCATCTGCGTTCCATCGTACCCTGAGACCTCTCTGAAGAAGTCAAGTTCACTCTCAGGAAAAAAAACACACGTAACAGTGTCTTCCATGCTTGGCCTCAAATGCGAAAGGCTAGATTTGAGGATTCTGCTTAGAAGGCCACAGTGCTGTCAGCCCTTTGCTGGTCTCAAGCCCCGAGCACCAGGGGACCTGGGGGTGGCCCCAAAAGGCTAGATCTGATCCTGTAGGGTAAGTGATGGTGAGCGAGCCTCCCACCAGAAAACGGAAGCGAAATGGTGCACAGGAGCCCACCAGCCCACACGCTCTCCAACACACACGCTCTCTCCCCAGTTACCGTCTCAGGAAGAATTGTCATGGTCAGGGCGGAAAGCAGGTGGCTCGGCTGCAGATTTGGGTCTTGGGCCCTCTGTCTTGGTAAAGTCACAGGGAAGGTCACCTTGGCCTCGCTCAGCATTCCCATGGCACCGTCGCACTTCCTGCCAAGCGGTCCTGATGCAACTCCGTCACATTAGCAGAATGTCGTTTCTGATGAGCCGGTGAGCTAGGGAACCCGCGTGACTTCTTTCAGTCGGTGTCTCCTGAGCTGATGTCACCGGGGAACCCTTTCTGTGTGCCTGTAGACACAATCATTCAAATTCAGGGCCGTTTGGAACGTGCGAGCTGAAGCCTTTTATGTGCGAGCTCCCACAACAGATCTGCTCTCAAATAATCGCTCTCAGTCATACTTATCAGCCCTGTGTGCAAGAGGCTTCGACTGTGTGCGTCCGTCTCCTCTGAGAAGGGAAATTCCTCGTGTTTCTCACTTTACTCACCAAGTCGTCCATTCATCGAACACTTAGGAAGCATGTGCTGCGTCGAGGGCTTAGAAGTGGAGATCCAGGGGCGCTGCAGATGGAACTCCTGACTCCCCAGCAGGCCATTCGCTCGCTAGCGAGTGGTGACTTGAGCCAAAGGCCAAGGTGTGCTCCTTCCCCCAGTGAAGGGCCACATCCTGACCGGCTTAGAGAGGTAAGCGGCCATTTCGGCGCTTTGCTGTCGGTCCTACCTGTTTCCAGGAGCAGAGAGAGCCAGGCCAGCGCTTTCCTGAGCAGAAGGCACCGCTGGTGAAGAACTCGTTGCGTCGCAGCAGAATGGGCCCCGCTTCGCCACCTCGGCTCTCTTTCGTGCACGTGTCACCATTAGGGTGATCCCGATCCACTCGGGTCCTTTCCTCTTGTCCTGCAGGCAGTCCACCCTCCTCCTTCACCGCGTTCAGGTGATGCACGCCGGGCTCCTCGGCAGCCCAGTCCTGGCTGTCATTGTTCTGGTTATTTCTGTGCCTGGAATGCGTGTCTGGGGCGTGTTCGGCTTCAGTGTCGGGAAAACGACGGCCAGTCACTTCAGTCACACTGCTTTGGGGATGTGGCCTCGTTAAAGGAGCATAACGCAGCCAGCTGGGTTCAGGGGCTCAGAGTTTGCCGCTGAGCTCCTAGCTGAGGCTTTGTCTCGCCGCAGCTCGGGTCCCGCCGCCTCTGCAGCTTCGTGCTGTTCAGGGACTGTCCAAGCTGGCTGTCCAAGTCTCTGAGCCACAAGACAGGAAGATGCTCTTTCGGGCGCCTATTTGTCAAAAGCCACGGAGGAGCCGAACGCGCCCTGCGTGGAAGGCATGCCTGCCCTCGCCCGGCGCCGCGCCAGGGGATTTAGGCACTGTAGCCGGCTGGTCTGGGCCACGGTGTGGCCACCTGTGACCCGCATGAAGACGTGCCCGTTCGAAGACAGAGGGCAAGCAGGTGCTTCCTCAGGAAGGGGCGCTCAGCCACCAACGCGCAGCGACACAGCATCTGCTTGCTCCCGGGGTCTCTGTCTGCCCTGCTGGCCTGTGTCGCGCCCTGCGCGTTATCTCGCCATCGAGCACGGCCTCTGCCTTTCAGCTCCTCCTGAGGAGACAAAGAATAGCTGACAGGAGCGTGCGTCTGGCGTCATCTGACCTTCAAAACCAGAACTCTGTTTAGGTGCCGCCAAGCTTCTTTTGGGTCACCAGCTTTCTGACACCAGGAAGAAGGGTTTGGTGATCACCTGTCTGCAAGACCTCCACACCCACGCTAGCCCCATCTCCCTCCTGCCCGCACCTGTGGAGACAGGAGACGGTTACGGCTGATAACCGAAGCTGTTACCGACAGTATGAAAGAGGTGACGGCTGGTGCGGACTTTGGAGTCATTTCCCCTGAGAGAAACCTTTGAGCCGCAGCCACCCGAGTGTCCTCAGGGCCTTGGTTTTCGCGTGAGGGCTCGGGGTTCAGCAGCTCACACGAACAGAGGCAGCTGCAAGCAGATTGCAGACACGCGCTGGTCGGATTTTAATTGCAAAACAGCCCCAGATTAGTTTTATGATGGAAAAGCACAGTAGGTGACTTCGCTAGATGGGGAGAATGAGGGTGCGGGAAGGCCCGGCGGTTTGAGGTTTAGTGAGCCTGAGAGTCACTCTCAGGGCCGCCACCCACCCGCTGTGCGACCTCGCGGTGCCGCTGAAGCTCAGAACTTCTGCTTCCTCATCAGTAAAACGGGGCGTTGCCACCGACTCCACAAATGTGGCTTTGGGACCATCTAAGTAAGAGCTGAGTGGAAGCTGTGGTAGTGCAGTGAGATCATGCCAGAAAGATTCTGCGGCTTGCCAGAACCACAACGCCTTAGTTTCCTTCCCTGCCTCTCCCCCCCCCCCTACTTTCTCTTTCTAGCCATTTGCTTCCTCTTTGCAGCATGGAAGCCAATATTTCCTCTAAGTCTGAATGTGGGCGAATACCAGGGGAGGGAGTACCCACCATGACAAGAAAGAACGTGGGAACGACCTCCCCGTTAAAAATAGAATGTCAGCACACAGTGGGGTATCATTCATCAATCACAGAAGGCAAGCATGTCATTCGCAGCAGCCTGGATGGAGCTAGAAGGAATCGTGTGAGCGGAAATAAGTCAGAGAGAAAAAGAGAAATACGGATGGTCTCACTTATAGGAGGGATGCAGGGAAAACAAACAAACAGACAAGAAAAGAGAACCCAAGTATAGAGCAAGGGAGGCGGAGGAGGGCAAAGTCGGGGGAGAGGGAGGGCACAAGAGATTAAGATGGTTCCAGTGTGATAAAGTGATGGGAGAACCTTGGGGTAGACAATGATGTAATATATAAGTGTGTATATAGATAGATAGATAGATAGATATAGATATAGATAGATAATGTATATACATATATGTGCAGCCGATAAAAAATTTAATTGAAAAATAGAATGTCAGGAAACAAAGAGATAAGAAAAACAAAACATTAAAAAATAAAATGTAAAGATAAATAACCAAAAATAGAATGTGCAGTACACGTCCACGACACTCACCCTGAGGCGAGATGCTCTCACAACGAAAGTGGTCGCGAAATCGGTCCTGTCTCCGGGTTTCAAAGTCTGTGCGTCTTGGGAGAAGCTGAAGCCTTTTGTGCAACTTGTGTTTGATGTACTTGCTCAGTAGTCGCCAAAATGCATGAGCTTCTTGCTCTGCAGTGCCTTCCAGGAAAGGGAGGGGGAAGGGAACTTAGACCAACGGAAAGCTTGCGATGTCGGAATTCCATTTCTGTCAGAACAACATGAAACGGACCAGGGGCGTCAGCTTGAATTCCGAGAGCGCTTGACAGAAAAGCGGCGCTTGAGTCTCATCCCAAGAGATTCTGGTCAAACTGGTCAGAAGTCTGCATTTCTAACATCTCCCAAGATCCCGAGATGGCGGGGTGGCTGACTTTATTTTGAGAAGCAGTGACCTGACGGCTACGAGCCTGGATCCGGGGCTAGACAAACCTAAACTCCGACACTAAACCTGCTTTCTGACTTCATAATCTTGGGCGACTCTCTGATCTCCACTTTCTAGTCACAGGTTGTGGTGAGAATTAAGTAAGTCGCGTTGCAGAGTGCTTAGCACACAGGGAAACATTTCCAGTGTCATTGTTAGGCATTCTTCCTTCCCTTTGCTTTTGCCTTCTTTTCACAAATCCAAGATAACGACGCTAAGCAACATGAGGTTTCACTTGGCTTTGAGAGGAAACTCCAGACGCAAAGTACCTCGGGACTAGACTCGCAACTCTGCAGCCCAAACTATGCCTCTTTTCAAGGTATGAACGAACCCATCTTCACTGCTTGATAAAGCAGTTAAAGCTTCGGCGGTCAGTATCTGCGTTCCACATAGAAGAATGAAGGGGAGCAAAGAAAACCAGTCTCCCCCAACAAGGACACCCCCCAAACGTCCTTTGACCATCTACCGTCTGTCCTACCCCACTGACCAGAACTTAGCTACCAAGAAGGCTAGAAGATGCATCAAGGTGTCACGCACCCAGAAAAATGAGATTCGTATTACAACGGAAAACTGTGGAGGAAGATAATTGAGGAAAAAATACTGCTCCCCAAAATCGTCAATTCTAGGTGTCTAAGCGATTCAGATGATTGCCCCCAAATCGTTCTCAACCCGCTTCTCCCTGCATGTATCTCAAGGTACATCATCAAGTTGGTTGTCATCACCACCGAGGTGGTTGCGTGGTCGGCTGAGTCTACGCACCTCGACCTTTTCTTCACATTCTAAAAGCGCAGGTTTGTTAGGAAAAGGAGAGGGAAACGGAGGCGCCTGTGGAGCCACGGTGGGCAGAGCCTGAAGGCGGCTGTTCTGTCCCCCGAATTCCTCCCAGACCTTTGGTTCTCGCTCCTCAGCCCCGTTCCACTTCTTCGCCTGCCCAACTGTCACGACCAAAGTAGCGGTTTCATCTTAGAAAGGCGAAGGGAAAGTGCTAAGCCCTCAGGGAAACAACCTGTCAACGCTCAAGGAGCTGGCCGTTTAGAAAGGCGTGCTCCTAAAGAGCTGGTGTGGAGGCCGCGAGCATCTCCAAGACGGCTCCCGCTGCGCCTCCCCTCGCCATGCGAGCATCTCCAAGACGGCTCCCGCTGCGCCTCCCCTCGCCATGCCACTTACGGCCCTGGAGACCCTCGGCGTTAGTAGCTGCGGATCGGCACCATCGGTCCTGACCACGACGGCTTCCGCGGCGCTGGGGATGCCCTCATCCCTTCCACCCGTTGTGTCATGCCTCACGCCGCGCTCAGCCGCCAGCACGAGCGTCTCCCTCTTGTCCGCTAGTTCCCCAAGGACGAGCCGTGTCCCGTGGCTTTGCGTTCCCTGGGCGCCCTGTCTGCACCCGGGGACCGGCAGAAAAAGCGCTTCCCTGCGGGCCCCTCAGCAAGAGGCTGTTCAGCTCTCACCTCTGCCCTCAACTGCGTGGATTCTCCTCCTAGCACGGCAGACTCAGGGGTTTCTTCCAGCTCGGGGTGAATGCCCCCGTACAGCCCCCTTCGAGGAGCAAGGCTGCCCCAGGAGCCTACCGCTCCTGAGGAAAGCACAAAATGAAGCCGAATCCCAGGTAACACCGAGGGACTCACTATTAGGAGTTTCCCGACCTCTCGGTTAAGGGGAATGACCTCAGGCAGGACCAGAAGGAGGTGCGGTCTGGAGAAGCCAGTTCCAGCCAGAGGAGAAATGCGTTCGTCCGACTTGACAAGTGACGATTCTTTAACCGGTTTTGATTCGTAGGCCATGGGTGTCTGACTAAGTGCGTCTTTGCCTCAGCTGAGCTCCCGGAGAGCCACACTGGGGAAGTTCACATCTTCTAGAGAACTGCCTTGCAGCACCTTCTCAGAGCGCTTTCTATTTCCAAGGCGTTTCCCTCAGGTTTTTCCCCAGCAACACTGAGGCGTAAGTAGAGATGGTGTCACCAGCCTCTGCTGTGGATGATAATATGAAGTTTCCTTTGTATTACTATGTCTGTGTCATGAGCATACACTGTGTGTCGAGCAATATGCTAAATGCATGGCGAGCGGTATTTATCCCTCACAATTACCTTACCGCAGTAGGTATGCTGTCATTACCCCACCTGATGAATGCCTATGACTTAAGAAAGACCAGCTATCTTGTCCCTGGTCACAGAAGAGAAAGGAGGTGGGGCCAGGACTCAGAATCAGTAGTCAGGCCCCGCAAAGAGCAGCTGACTCATCCAAGTTCACACAGTTGTGGACTCAAGGCCAAAACCCCGTTTCCAGAATAACAGTTAAGAGCAGGGGCTCCCAAATCAGGTAGCCAAGTTCAGATGCTACACCTGCTGTCTCCCAGCCATGTCAGCTTGGCACGTTACTGAAACACCGCGCCGCAGCCACCCTCTCTTAGAGACAGGGATAATAAGCATCTACCTGGAAGGGTAAACAGATGGTTCCTGTGCGTCACTTAGCATGCAGAAGGGACCCAGCAGCCAGTTATTACGGTGATACCCTCCGTGCCCCCAGCCGCCCAGCTAAGGACATGTTGTGTTGGTCTGTGCCCCGCAGGCGCCTCGAGCAAAGGCCTTATGCAACTACCGAGGGCAAAATCCCGGCGACCTCAAGTTTAATAAGGGAGATGTCATCCTCCTCCAGAGACAGCTTGACGAGAACTGGTACCAGGGGGAGGTGAATGAAGTCAGTGGCATCTTCCCCGCCGGCTCCGTGCAGGTTGTCAAGCAGCTCCCCCAGCCACCTCCACTCTGCAGGGCCCTCTACAACTTCGACCTTCGAAACAAGGACAAGGGTGAAAGCCAGGACTGCCTGAGCTTCCTCAAGGTGAGATCCTGGGCAGCCATAGAGCGCTGTGGGGTTGTTTGTTTGGAGCTGTGCTGGCTGATTTGTTAAGGTGATGTTGATGATGATGGATGATGATGATACGACGGTGATGATGATGGTGAGGATGATGATGATGATGATGGTGGCGGTGGTGGTGGAGGTGATGGTGAGGACGATGATAATGAGACATTTATATGTAAATGTATACAGCAACGCCTCAAGTAACATCTCTTCATTCATTGTCATTTCTTTCAAAGTACTTCATTAGAATGTTGCTGAGAAGAGAGAGAATCCTGGCCAAAGTTGAACAAAGTTTTATTATTCCAGGATCTGTTTTCATTATTTGTGCTTTTACTTAAAGTCAGCGTCTAAGAAACTATCCACAGTATTGTTTTTTGTTTTGTTTTTTTGGTTTTTTTTTTTGAGACCAGGTCTCACTATCTTTCCTCAGGGAACCACAGGCTCTCGTTGCCCAGGGTACCACAGACTCAAGCAGTCCCCAGCCTCAGCTTCCCAGGTAGCTGGGATTACAGGCACGCGCCACCATGCCCAGCTGTTTTTTGGGACTAGGTCTCGCTGTGTTGCCCGGGGTAGTCTCAAACCCACGGACTCAAGCCATCCCCAGCCTCAGCCTCCCAGGGAGCTGGGATGACAGGCGCGCGCCACCACACCCAGC